>PVIR01001444.1:0-123344 GCA_004026965.1 Petromus typicus | reverse complement strand
CAAGGGATGAAGTAAAGGCAAGACAGGGAACCTGCACCCGGGAAGTGGATGTAACAGCTGGCACCGGGCCTGCAGCCCTGGAGATCTAGTACTGCGGCCTCAGAAGATCGCAATCTTTCTGAGCACTGGGATTATAGGTGTTACCACGCCCGGTTCTAACATTAGTGTGGAAGTTTCAGTGGTATTTTTCATACCTTGCCTGCAGTTCCAGAGCTCACACTAGGCAGGCCACTGAGCACTGTGTGAGGGAGGCTCAGGTAATGTGACTCTGCACACCAGTCAGTCCAGTGCAACTCAAAAGCCACAGGTATCAGACTTTCTGAGAGCTTATACAACTTGGCAAGTAAAACGTAGTGATTACTAATAATAGTATTTCATCCTGCCTACCCTTACAATTGCCCAGGAAGACAGGCATTTATTAAGTTACCATGTAAGTTTTCTTATTTATTTATTTATTTATTTATTTTTATTTATTTATTTTTTTTTTTAGGTTTTTGGAGACAGGGTCTCGCTTTGTGGTTCAGGCTGGCCCTGAGCTCAGCCTCAAACTCACATCACAATCCTCCTGCCTCTGCCTCCCGAGTGCTGGGATTACAGGCGTGAGCCACCCTGCCCGGCACTGTGGTATGTGGTACTGGTTGCTGCTGGGTGTGGGTCTCCACACCCAGTATTGTTATGTGGTTACCGGGGAATCGAACCCGGGCCCTTGCGCTTGCAAGACAGGCGCCGGAACCACTGAGCTAACTCCCTGGCCCCCAGTTTTCTTATTTATTAAACTTAAGCTTGTTGTACTATTTAGCAAAACAATTTAGTAAGTTAAAATATTTAAAGTGAGGTTGTTACTTACATATAGTATCTATGTTAAATATTTTTATACTACTCTAGACAGTACAATGTGTCCCAGGCAAGTCAAAGCATTGGCCAGTTGTGATGTAAAACATTTCCTCTCGACTGCCCCAAAGCGGGTCACATCCACTCACAACCAAAACACAGACACGGAGACATACTGAACAAGTCTCCCCCAATCCTGAGGCTCCTGGCAGAGCTGAAAAGCAGGTATTGGAGCTGACAGGGGAGATACTTTGGAGTTTCACAACTAGTACATGGAGTGATGGGCTAAAGGTAACTAGGGAAGTTCCAACACCCTTTTCCCCTTCTCATTTCTCCCCATCTCACACATCTCTGTCAAGATTATGTGTCTAAAAACACACAGTCCAAAAGGCAGAGAGGTGGCATGGGTATTTCCTTACAACCTGCTACACTGTGTGTGTGGTGTGTCTCCCAAGGTTCTTATACTAGAAGCCTAGTCCTTGGGAAAGCAACATTGGGAGGCTATAGGAACTTTAATAAGTGCTTAGAGAGCTGGGAATTTAGCTCAGTGGTTCCGGCGCCTGCCTTGCAAGTGCTAGGGCCCAAGTTCAATCCGCGGTAACCACATACAACAATGCCAGGTGTGGAGACTCACACCCACCAGCAATCAGTACCACATACCACAGTGTTGGGCATGGTGGTTTATGCCTGTAATCCCAGCCCTTGGGAGGCAGAGACAGGAGGATTGCTGAGTTCAAGGCTGAGTTCAGGACCAGCCTGAACTACAAAGCAAGACCCTGTCTCAAAAAAACTTAAAAAAAAAAAGTACTTAGTCATGGAAGATGACTGAGTTATTGGGGATATAACTCTTAGAGTCCATTTCTACCACACGCAATAAAAAGAAAGTTGAGAAGAAAGCACTGCTATAATACAAAATAAGAGAAGCATATGAGGCAGAAAGTGAATCACTCATTTGGAAAGTGAAGGGAACAAAAAAGATGGCTGAAGATAACTGGACAACGTGAAGAATACACTGGAGGGGATTTCCACCCCTGGTGTTAAGTCAGCTTGGCAGGTTATTGACAAATAGCCATCAATGACCAAAAGCCATCAATGCCTGTTCCTAAAAATCTAAGTTTCTAAAACTTAGACCTAAAAAGTCTAAGTTTCAAAAGATTTAGTCACCAAAGAGGAAACCCAAGCAACGAGTAAGCACATGGAGATGTTCTTAATGTGATGAGGCAGCAGAGCAATGCAAATGGTAGCTACCAGGAAATATCACAGTGCGCTCACTAAAATGGCTGCAATGAGAAAGTCTGACAGTACCAAGTACACGCAAGAACACAGAGTAAACAGCATTCCCATTTATTGGTGGGAAGAAGTATAAATCAGTACAGTTACTTGGGAAACTGTTTAGTGGCTGTCCAAAAAGCTAGATATACATTTATTTACTCGATGATACAGCAATTCCACTCCTAACAGAAATGTGTGCTTATGGCCACCACATGACTCTTATGAAAATATTCTTTGCAACTTTAGTACAATAGCCCAAACCTGAAGGCCACCCAGAGGCTATTAGAGTAGAATGAATACATCAGTCATGGTCTATTCAGGCAATTGGATACTGCCAAACAAGGAAAAAGAATTAGCTGTTGCTATTAGCCATGGTGTTGGATGTATTGCACATCCATAATCTTAAGAGACAGAAACCCACCTAACTCAGTGTAAATGGAGTGTAAGCAAAGGGACACATCTCTATTGTTAGGAAAGTCAGAAGGGCAGCTCCCTTGGTGTGATGTGTTGCATTTAGCTGTCTCCCCAACACCTCACGTGCTCGTAGGTGGGGCTTTGGGTGTTCAATGAGTTACAGGGACACTATAGCTGACTTGCTGTTACACAGTGGAGTCTGGTCAGAAGAGGCAGATCACTGGGGACATAACACTTCCCATCTCCCTTCCCATCTCTCCTTGCTCTCTCTGCTTCCTGGCCACCATGAAGGAAGCAGCCTTTCCCCTCACCAAGCCCTTCTGTTGTACTGTTTCTTCTCTGGAGTCTGCAACTATGAACTGAGACATGAACCATTAAATATGGAATTTCAGGTAGTGTGTCCTAGCAATGAGAAGGTGACTAAGACAGATCTTGGTACCAGGGAAATGGAGTCATTTCTGTAATGCTACCTGATCATGTGGTTCAGAAGCCTTTGGAACTAGTTCTCTGAGGGAGTTTGGAAAGGTTTGGAGATGCCAGCTAGAGAAGACCTAAAATTCTGTGGACTGAGCTTCATGGAAGATCCTGGTCAGAGCTCAGAAAGATTAGAATGCTGATAGAAAAGCAAACTGTAAAACTCAAGGTCAGGTGGTTTCAGATGGGAACAAAGACTGTATTGGCAGCTGGATTTCAGGCCATGTGTGTTACCCTCTGGAAGAATATTTTTGTACATTTTTCTCATTTCCTGAGACTTTGTAAGAGTAGTGGACTAATTAATCTGGCAAAGAAATTTCAAGGCAGCTAAACATTCAAGCTGTTGCACAGGTACTGCAACCAGCTCTATACTGGGAATCAAGAGCAAATGGCATGGTTGAGTGATTTTTAAAAGTTTTCAGTTTCCACCAAGAAGAGGCTCTTGTAATGGTAGATGAGAGCTTGCTTGCTGAGAAGTTTAACATTAAAAAGAAACCAAGTACTTCATATCAGAATTGGAACGATATCTCAGGGGAATGTGAGAAATTAGCAAGACTTCACCTTTCACAAGTTCAAGGGTTCAAAAAATTGCTTTGAGAAGAGTCCAATGGGGTACTGCTCCATAGAGGCCATCTAGGAAATTGACTCTCTGGGGTTTGTTTCACAGTGCTTAGCCACGCATTTTATGGCCTCTGGGACTAGGATCCAAGGGGATCTGGCTACTACTTGGGCTGGCAGCAGACCTTAGTGTCATCTACATGGTGCCAGTTTTACAGATATACAGAAAGCAAGAGGTGTGGGGTCATGGAGGCTTTGACCTGGATTTCAGAAGAAGGCCTGGGGGGGGCAGGCAGTGTGCCCTTGAGAAGCCAATGCATAAAGCTAGGAAAGTAAAGCCAAATTGCAGTGGAGAGTCCAAGCAGGCAGAGAAGCCCCACCCAAAATGCAGTAACTGAGGAAAGCCAAGGGTACTTAGCAAAGCCAGCCCAAGAGAAGTGTCATGATAAATGCAATTAGCCATGCTGCAGGGAGGGGCTCCCCAAGACGTGTGGAGTTCCCATCTCTGCCCTAGGTTCTGGATGCAGAGCCATAGGGTTCAACAGGTTTATCCTGTTGAGTTTTAAGGTTCACAAATAGAAGTCTGCTTTGAGTCTCACAGGAGACTTTAAACTTGTACTTTTCACTAATGTTGTAACTCTTAGAACTCTGGCAACTCTTAGAGATGGACTAAACAGCAGGTTGCATAAAGAGCTATCCATAAGCCTTTGACAGCCTGAGCACTAAATGTTACCGTTTCTACCTAGATGTTCCCCAAAGCTTCCTGTACTCATAGGTAGTACTTCTGGAAGGTGGATGAATTACTGGGGTACTGTGGCAGGCTTGCTGTTCGGAGGTGAGGTCACTGGCTGTGCGTGTCCCCTTCTCCCTTCTCCTCATCCCTCCTTCAGCTTCCCGGATATGTAACAGGCAGATGGAAGCAGCTTTTCCTCCTCTACACCCCTCTCCTTTGCAGTTTCTTCTCTGGAGCTGGATGACTCTGGACTGTGAGCTAGAAATAAATCTCTTGTCCTTTAAGGTGTGGGTGTTGGGTACTGTCCCAGTGACAAGAAAGCCACTAAGATACTTGGGAAGATAGGAAGTGTCCAGGAAAGACAGGGGAAACTTCTGGATTGTGGAAATGTTCTAACAGATCTGGGTGGTGGTGAAGAGACCACTGACATCTTGAGGTTTGAATGTGCTGAAAATGCAAAGCTTGCCTCGACTCAAAAGAAAAGATGGTACAAGTATTAATTTTTAAAATAAGGTCAGATTTGGGGGATCTTGCCTGGGGCCTCAGAATCTGAGTGCTTCACAAGCTTTCCCAGGCTGACACGATGCTGGCGATTGGGGGCCTCGCTATGAGAAGCGTGAGCCTCGGGCAGCAGCAGGTAAGGCTGCCATACTGTGACAGAGCTGGGTGAACCCCGTGTGAGACGGTCTGTTGACTGGAAGCCTTGTGAGCCTCTCTAGTTAATAAATAGTTCCATAAACACAGAGATGTGGCTGGACTTACTTCACAGAAAAAGGCGTCAGCAGACCCAGATCTGTGTATGAGGGGTCTCCGGAGCCTGAGCCTGGGACTCACACCCTCACACCCCTCCAGCTCTTCCTCCCTGGAGCCAGCATGTATCTGTCTGCCTGTTAGTGGATAAGGTCTAAAAATTCTCCCAGGTGGAGTCGTGAAGTCGCTGGGAGCCCCAGGGGTGAGGAGGGGGCAGTTACAACACGGGCATCCAAGTGGTCAGAACAACTGCCACAGATGAGCCTCTGCTGCCCTGGAGTCCCACGCCTCATGGCCCTTTGGAAGGCCGAGCCATCCCCCCGCTCTGTCCTGGGGGCAGAGCTTCGTACAGGGGCCAGCAGCTGGCTGCTTGGGACCCCTCATCAGCCACAGCCCTTCTTCTCCAGTGTAGGTTAAGACAGTCAGCCAAGCCAAGTAGGAAGCGGAGAGCAAAGAGCGGGGACACACTGCCACCACATAGTTTGCCAGCCCCAACTTGCCCAGTGTCTCTGAAACCTCTTATTCTCATAATAGCAGAGTGAGGTCTGAAGTAGGTTCTGCAGAGTGGGGCAACTGCCCTCCCCTCGCCCCCTTTCTCCCTGACCTTCTGAATCCAGCTGTAACTCATGCTGGGTGCACCTGAGCCCCGCCGACCCCGTGTGTCCCACTCTGTGGCTGTGTCGTGCCAATGTTCACCTTGACAAAGAGCTCTGTGTCTGGACGGGGCCCTTGCCGCCATCTTCCCACCCTGGCCTCAGGAGAATGACTAGATCACACAGCTCTCCCTGCCTCCTGCCATCTCTTTAATCCCCTCACACTCCAATCAGTGTTTCCCCCTGAAACTGTCCTGCTCACCATTTCCTGACTCTTGGCAGCTACTTCTCTGGGAGGAAGAAAGGAGGGGTAATAAATTGCTTCAAAAATAAAAACCGCCTTTGTCTTCTGACTCTGTCAAAACTTAACAGGCTTCTTTGAGGCTCAGCAACTGAGTGAAACATCTGGGCCGAGGCTGGGACGCGGGGCTCACCGCCACGAGCCCACAGCTTACAAGACCAGGATCAGAGTCTCAGCTGCACATTCTTCCCGTGTGGCCTCAGCACTGAATTGTCCTGACCCAGGGTGAGGGGCGAACTGAAGGCTGCTACGCATTTGGGAAGAATTAGCCTGCTGCCCCCACTGCCCATAAAACAGGATTTACATATCCAGAGTTGCCTCATCTTAAATTGCTCTAAAAAGTTTTTTTTTTTTTTTTGGTCTCAGTCTGTTGTAAATGAGGGGGTTACGGGAACATGGTGGGAGTGACGAGGACGCCTTGCTGCCTAATTTTATTACTTTAATGCGCTTCAGTGCTAGGATGTGCCAGCAAAAATAAAGGCAAAGATACGCCACCTCCATAGCCCATTATTGAGCAATAATGGGAACGGATGGTCTTGGCCGTGTTCATTATCAGACAGGATGATGGGATAAACGTAGATATTACGGGTGGGTAACTGACACTGTCGCCATAATTGGGATGCTCTGGCCTATGAAGTTTTATTTCCCAAAGCTGATAATTCTCTCCAGCTAATTGCACTCTGCACTTAAATTTCTCAGCAGAGTTCTCAGCCTTCAGGGGAAGTTTTTGTATGGATGCATTTCTGATAAAATCCAATTAAGCTGTTTGAGAGATCAGAATGTCGCTCATTTCCAGCAAAGTACTGGGTACTTAAACAAACCAAAACTGTAGGACTGCCTTTCAAACCTGACTCTTGGAACGTCTATTATGGCAGTTCTCCAAAGAAGCACATGAGATCCCTGTGGTGTATGATGAGAACCTGCACCGCTCTGAGGACAGCAGGGATCTGGGGGCCTGGCCTGCACCCACTGCTTGGCACAGAGCACCCGAAGTGTGCATGGAAAGATCCAAATAGCGATCTAAGGTCAACAGCCTGGCTTGACCCAGGCTCCACTTACATCAGAACCTCTCCCCGCCCACTTTCCACACTTACTCCACTTGGATTTTATGGAAGATATATTTTTTCTAATTTCCTGGGGTTTTTTTTTTTTTTTTTTTTTTTTTTTTTGCTTCAAGCAAATGACCTCTCTTTCATTCTGGATATACAGGTGCAGGACATCACCCACCCGGCTGCCTTCCACAAAAACACCTTCCGGCCCACTGCTGCCTTTAAAGGGCCAACTGTAGGGGTCTTGACCCCACAGGATATTCTTGGCACCTCTTCAGGAAGCCGCCCTCTCATTCCCCCCACAGTGGGTAATTATGATTTCTGACTTTCTTTGCTTAACTTTCTTTCTAGAAAATCCTATGTGGGTTGAAGTGGCAAGCACATTGTGCAAAGTAAGCACTTCGCTCTTTCCAAATACAGTGAAAACAATTTGAGGGACAGAGGGAAGTCAGAGAAGCGATAAGTCAGGATTGTTCTCACTGTCCTTTTGCTGATGATCGGATGTCACCAGAGCAGCAGATTGTGCATCCTGGGCACAGGGAAGCCCTCCAGTCCCTGCAGAAACAGGGGAAAAGACTTGGAGTCTGGTGGGCCATTTGGAGGGTTATGGCTGAGCTGGCTCCACCGTAAGGAGGAGAAGAAAATCAGTGAGGAATGATGGGCTGCTGTTTCCAGTGTGCCTGAGGGAGTTTAGATAAAATACGAACAACAGCTAAGGAGATGGGCTAAGAGAAGGGTCAGACGACAGTTCTCTGTGGGAGCCCACAGTGAGCACTCTTCAGAGGGGACCCTGGGCCCGAAGACCAGCCAGGGGCCTCTGTCTGCAGCTGTCTCCGGGCATGTTGCACTGCTAGAACAAAATGGCAGCCTGGGTGATTTACAAAGAGAAGGAATGGAGTCCAGAGGCTGGAAAGTCCAGTATGAAGATGCCAGCTGCTGGCAAGAGGGTTGTTTCTGCATCCTCGAATGGTGGAGGGCATCACATGGACCAAGAGAGAGAGGTGGGGGAGAGAGAGATGGAGAGAGACACAGACACAGAGAGGGCGCTTTCACAGCCAAGCCACCGATCCGTTCCCACCATCACGCACCCTCTCTTGAAGGCCCTACCTCCCAGTGAGGCCAAATGTGGTGCTGCACACCTGTCATTCTTGCAGTCTGGGAAGTTGAGGCAGGAAGACTGCAAGTTTAAGCCAAATCTCAGTAACTTAATGACTTAGGGAGACTTTGTCTCAAAATTTAAAAAAATTTTAAAAGGACAGGGGATAGAGCTCAATGCAAAGGCCTTGGGTTCTGGCTTCAGTAGGTGAAAAAACAAGAACAACATGAGTCTGGGAGGGGTCATTTCAGTGCTGAACTCAGGGAAGCCAGAGAGGAAATCAGATGAGAAAAGGCTGCCTTCCCCCTCACCCCACCTACCACCCTGATTGCCTCCCTATGGCCTTTGGCGAAAGCACAACAGCCTCAAACGCTTCCAAAACTGGCAGCTGCACACAGATTTCATGGCCAAGCATGAAGGTCTCAGCCCCCAAGAGCTTTCTCCCCCAAAGTCCAGGGGGCCTTGCACTGGCCCCGGACTCCTCTGTGGAGCTGTGGGGTCTCTGTAATGCTCACACAGTGTGTGCTGGGTCAGAGAGCCTGCTTCCTTCACTGGGGCTGCTCCTGCCAGCCCTGACTGCTGCAGACACACAGGAAAAACCAGAACAATGCCCATAGCCCTGAGTGCAACTGCAGCAGAGCAACTGGAGGCCGGCGCCCGCCAGAAAGTACCTCACAGAGTCTCCCTGCTCCTTCTTTTCTGTGTCAATATCCAGGAACATTTTTCCTTTCTGAAACTCAAAATTCTCACTGCTAAGAGATTCCCCCCAACAGTTCTGTGGAGAGGAAGGGATGGAGGTCGAAGGTGGGAGAGCAAGGCGGAGCAACAGTGGGCTGGCTGTCTCTCAGAAGTCAAGTCTTCCCCGCACACTTCAGTTCCCAGGCAACTGCTCTGATGGTGATCAATTAACATGAAATACTTAAACATAACCAAGATGAGCCAGGCATTTAGCTCAGTGGTTCCAGCACCTGCCTTGCAGGCACAAGGGCCTGGGTTTGATCCTTGGTAACCATATACCACATGCTAGGTGTGGAGACTCATGCCCACCAGCTATCAGAACCACACACCACAGTGCCGGGCGTGGTGGCTCGCACTGGAAATCCCAGCACGCAGGAGGCAGAGGCAGGAGGATTGCCGTGATGTGAGTTCAAGGCTGAGCTCAGAGCCAGCCTGAACTATGAACCGAGACCCTGTCTCAAATAAAAATAAAAACAACAAAGATGTCTTGATTTTAAAGAATTCTGCTGTGAGTATTTCTATAAACTCAAAAGTTGTACCTCTCCCATACACCTAAGTCGAAGTTTCTATTTTTAAGTAACAGCAAGTTTTTCTGAGACAACTAATCGAGGGAAGTGGGCTCAGGTATCTACTGGCAGAGGCCGTGGACTTCAGCCTCGCTACCAGTGAATTGTGAGGCCTGGGGCAATTCTTTTGCTCTCCCCAAGCCTGAGTCTTCCTATTTAAAAAAATGTAACTGGCATACCTGAATATGTTGCGCATCCAATAAATGTAGCTATTATTGTCATTATCATCAGCAGCATCATTACCATTAGCTTTCCAAACACAAGCCCGCCAGAACAGACAATTATAGATTTAGGGTACTTTTTAACAAGCTCCATTAGTGTGGTTTCCATGCCAAATGGGAGAGTCCTTAAAGAGCCACTGATTCTCTCTTTCTCTCTCTGTCTCTCTGTCTCTCTGTCTGTCTCTCTGTCTCTGTCTCTCTCTGTCTCTCTGTCTCTGTCTCTCTCTGTCTCTTTCTCTGTATCTCTCTCTCTGTCTCTCTCTCTGTATCTCTCTCTCTGTCTCTCTCTCTGTATCTCTCTCTCTGTCTCTCTCTCTCTGTATCTCTCTCTCTGTCTCTCTCTCTGTATCTCTCTCTTTGTCTCTCTCTCTCTATCTCTCTCTCTGTCTCTCTCTCCCTCCCCCTCCCTCCCCCGTCTCTCTTTACAGGTAAGTAAAGATGAAGGACTAAAGTCCTTTCCCAAACAGACCTTCAGTTAGGAAGGTTCTGGCCTTACCTATGCCTCAGGGAGCCACACAAACCTCTGGGCAAAGGTTGAGAGAAGAGAACACTTGGGAACTGTGTGCGCTTGACCACAGTAGGACTGATGAGCCCCTGGGAAGAAATGGCGCCCAAGTCTCCGCTAAAAAAGGAAAAAGGCTGGTCTCCTTTTAGGCTTCTGGAGTTGGCACTAAGGGGGCCAGGCAAGACAGGGGATGCATATCTTTGGTTACGCACCTTTAGAGAGAGCATTTCCCCAGCAGGACAGTCACTAAAGATGAGAATGAGAATGTTTTTTAAAGGAAATGGCCTTCAAAATTAACTAAATACTAAGATGAAATTTTAAAACTCAGTAATAATAGCACTCAGAGACTATTCCTGATTTCCATATGGCGCTAAATACCTCATGAGTGTTATCAGATTTAATGCTCTCAAAGTCTTGCAAGATATGTCTTGTTATTCTCCCCATTTTACAGATGAGGAAAGTGAGGCCCTGGGATATGTTAAAGAACCTGCCCACAGACACAAACAGGATTAACTGAATACTTTTCTCCCACACTGGAGGCAGCCCCAGGTGCACAGGAAGCAAATCAGACTCTTCCCTCATTCCCTGAGGTCAGGGCTCCTGGGCACAGCACACTTATACAGCCGCAAGTGCCCACGGCTGCTCGCACCAAGGTGAGCTACACTCAGTGCTCTCTGCTCAGAGGATCTCTCTCCCCCCTGAGCTTCCCTGTGCCCGGGCAGGGTTCGCCCTCATAAGACACCATTTTCCAGGCTCAGTCCGCTGCCGTGTTATCTGTGCCCACACGGGAATAACCGAGGCGTTACCCTTAAAACACACCGAATGATGACACGCAGGACCCTGACGCCTGAGGCGCCGCTCCACCTTCCCCTCCTGCTCTGTTCGCCTCGTCGTCGTCCTTTTCCCCTCCTTGGCCTCCTTTATGCCTCCTCCCTCCCTCGGGTCCCCCTTCCCTCCTCCTTTCCTGCCTTCTCTCACTCTGTCTTCCTTCCTTCCTATTCTCCTTCCGTCTTTCCCTCCTTCCCTCCTCCAGCCCTCCCTCCTTTCCCCTCTGCCTCTTCTCCTCCCACCTTGCTACATCCTGCCTCTGCCATCGAGCCGGCTGCTCTCCTCAGTGCTGTCTTTTCTGGGCCAGCGGCAACACCCTTCGTGATCCCCGTCACCTTCCTGAAACAGTCCCGCCTGTCTGCTGCTGCGCAGGCGCACTGTCCTCCCTTTATGTCCCTTGCTATGACGCTGGACGCTCGCTCTCCTGAGACCCTGCTGGCAGTAGCGTGGGTTCTGCCTAGTGTAGCATCCAACTGCTGCCTACTGCTTTCCTGTCGATGACCTCTGCAGCGTCTCCCGGTAGCACCGGCCACACGTTCACTGGTTGTGGACAGACCTCTGTTCGCCTCCACCGGAACCTCAGCAGGGACGAGCTGGTCAGACCAGAGAGTGGTGCCTGTGACGCCCCAGACAAGAACCTGTCAGTCCAGGGACAGAGACAGGCAGGGGGAGGGTCCGTGGAGGCCAGGAGGACAAGGCTGGCGAGCTCCCCAAGTCCACACAGAGCCAGCTCGCAGCCAGGGCAGTGTCTTGTCCCCCACAGCCCCCATAGCGGCCACGTGCAGGGAAGCCAGCTGCCCACTCAGCGGCACAACAGGGGAAGCCAATGGAGTCCAGGGAGCCAGTATCGCCCAGCACCAACACCGTCAGGGAGCCAGACACTCCAGACCAAAGGGCGCCCTGCAAGGGCAGAAACTAGCACCTCCTCATTTTTAAGCTCCCAAATTGCTTGCCTCAATTTCTCTTTAATCTTCCATACAATTTCTGGAATTAAAAAGACACAGTTGAACCTCTGTCCAAGTCAGTAGGAAGACCTGCCAGGCACCCCCAGCCACTGGCAGCTGGTGAGAGGCGGTGCCCCGGTGCCCCGAATGTGTGTCTCCTCTGGGAATTTAGGGTGGCAAGATCAGTATCAACTTATACATGTTACCTCGGAATTTAGCTTCTACCTCTCCTTGTAAAAACAATTCATAATTAGATACATCTTCTCAAATTAATATCCCTGAGGCCTTCAGAAGGCTACCAATTCTAGTTCTGTTTTACAAACGTGAATAAGAACCAAAAGGCCTACATTGCAAAAGAATAATAATGATGATAATGATAATAATGATAGTGACAGCAGCTAACACACACACACACACACACACACAGCATTACTCTGTCCTCCTCACTGTTTCAAGCACTTTACTTGTATTACCACAATTAATCCTAATAACTACTCTATCAGATGTATCCCTCTCTGCACTTAAGCATCAGAACACGCTAAGAGATAGAGAAACTTGCCCAGGGCTCCGCAGCAGGATTTGAACCCAAGCAGTCAGCTAGGACCACCCTCTTCATCCCACCCTGGGCAAACAGAGGGGCCCCCTGCTCCCCAACCCGCCTCGGGGTCCTTCTGGCGCTGTGTGCTCCTCCCACGGCTGCGGCAAGGACCAGAGATGGCTGCAGGAGTCCTAATGATAAGATGACAAGAGGTCTCAAATGCAGAGTAAAAAAGTACAAACGGCGCAGGGCTGGGGACAGACAATGCAGCCGGGCTGAGCCTAGCAAACATATATACTGGGCCGTAGGTGAAGATATCTATCTGCCAGTGCCGGTGGGTGACTTTGGTGGCCACAGACAACACCTTCTCTTTCCTCTCCAGGGAACTATCTGACGAAATCAAGGAGCAACAAGGCTGACTTTGCAACCCCCTCCCCACCCCTGAGTGCAATGAGTCTTTCTGCCTGATCAACAGACCCTCCCACCCCCTACCCTGGCACCAGGCGAGACTGGCATCCACTTGAAGAAACGAGGGAGTCCTGCAAAGCCATGGACTTGGCTGGACTGTCCCACCTTTGGTCCAAAGAGATAGGCAGGGCCTAGGGACTTCTAAGGAAGAGTTATCACATTGGCTTGAATCCGTCGGTTCAGTTTTTGTGGAAGCGAGGGTCCCCAGCCCTTTGTATCTTTTATTTGGAGACAAGGTCTCACTAATTCTCAGATGCTACTCTGACTTTCAATTTTCCTGCTTCAGCCTTCCCAGTGCTGGGATGATAGGAATTTGAGCTGTCTGAAGCCTCCAAGTTTGCTGAAGTTTGTCACAAAGGCAAGAGGAAACTCAATTCAGTTCCCAGATGGGAATTCTTTTCCAAGACAGTTCAGCAGGTCCTGTGTTCATCGGCCATAGAGAGGAGAAAGCCAGAAGCAGGTGTGCTCAATTTCTAGAAACTTCTGGCACAGACCCCCTTCCCTTATTGCCAGGGAGTTATACCTTGGCTCCAGGCCAGGAGGAGGATCAGTGCAGGTCCCGTGTTAAACCCAAGCCCCGAATGCGAGACCCCAGGTCCTCTCTGTGTGTACTCACAAACTCCAGGAACAGTTTTGACCTGGAGCACAGGGAGGCCACCTTGTCCGTCCATCTCTGGGGCCACTGCTTCTGAAGGACAATCCCAGATGGAACTCCTAACTGGGATCCAGACAGCCTTCTCTCAATTTTTTTATTTGGTGAGGCTGATTTCAGAGTCCATAGGGCCAAAAATCTAAGAGGGCAAGTCCTAGAGCTGTACTTCGAGAGGAGTCCACCTAAGATGCTTGAAAGGGAAAGTGGTGGAAACATTTCAAGAGGCCGCTAGTGCCCCCTTGTGGCTTTAAGATGCATTCTCCGACAACCCCTCCCCCCCTTTAACCACATCCACCTGTAATGACATTCTGATGGAAAATGTTAGCTGTTTGCCCTCGCAAGGAACTAAAGCATCCATATTTATCCAGGACCTGAAGGCTTCCTGATACATAGAATTTCCAGTTTTCAAAACAGGAAATTCTAGGAAAATTGGACTAGTTGTTCTCCCCAGCCTTGACAAGACTCCTGGACCTCAGGGAATTCTGTCCTAGGTACTGCAAACACTCAACCCAAACGCAGCTGGCTCCTGAGTGCTGTGACCTAAACATGCATCTTGCTAGGTGTGTAGTGCACACCTGTAATCTCAGCTACTGGGGAGGCTGAGGCAGGTGGATGAAAAGTTTGAGGCCACCCAGGGTAATTTAGTGAGACTTTGTCTGAAAATAAAAAAATAAAAGATACAGTGAGGTAATTGGTGGCTGAACACCCCTGAGTTTTATGCCCAGTATTGCAAAAAAGAAAAAGTTCATCTTAATTTTGACAGCAGCTAGACAGTGCATGCTTAGCTCATGATAGGAAAATAATAATTGAAACTCTGCGATTATTTTTTTTTTTTACTTTCATTAAGGAACTGGTGGTGGAAGGAAGCACAGGGGGTGAAAGTACATCTCATGTGCTGAGCAGAATAGATGGCAGAGAAGTGACCTGATTTTTTTTTTTTTTTCTTTTTTGAGACAGAGTCTCGCTTTGTAGTTCCGGCTGGCCCTGAGCTCAGCCTCAAACTCACATCACAGCAATCCTCCTGCCTCTGCCTCCTGAGTGCTGGGATTACAGGCGTGAGCCACCATGCCCGACACTGTGGTATGTGGTACTGGTTGCTGGGCATGAGTCTCCACACCCAGTATGGTATGTGGTTACTGGGGAATTGAACCTGCATCCTTGCGCTTGCAAGACAGGCGCCGGAACCACTGAGCCAAATCCCCAGCCCAACCCTGATTTTTCTCTAAGGTATAGTAATCCAGCTTTCTCAAATTGTTCAGGATTCTCTAGCTCTTCTGCAAACTTCTTTAGGAGCATATTTTTTTCCCGGCAGTAGAAGTGAGTAACTGCTTTCTCCTCATTTTTCTTTGGAAAATTTACAACTACATAGGAGGCCAGAGGCCTGGAGCTATCTATCAATGAAGTGCAGGACTTTAAACACACTGTAGTTGGTCTCAATGACCAAAGTTCTCTGCAGCTGGAAACAGAGACTTCTACAGACTTTTTGTTCAGATAGAAACTAGACAATAAATCAAAAACATCTTAAGGATTCACAGGGGAATTATTATGAGACAGAATTTAGGGCCAGTGTGGATTTTAAAATGTTTCACTTTTAAAATTTAAAAATGGCAGAAATTACAGGCTTGGTGGTCAGCTTTTCAAGTGATCACCTGTATTGTGTAATTTGCAATATCTGAGGAAACTACTTGTCCAAAAATGCCCGTTACACTTACTGCATCAGCACATATACTAAAACTGGAGCAACATGCAGTCTATGTGCAAGGATGACATGGACTTTTGTGGAACAGGAAGAAAATATGCAAAGTGGAACTAGGAGGGGAACAGGAAATCAAAGAAGGGAAGGAAAACTTTAAAGGCAAAAAGGAAAAAGAGGAAATCAGGCTTATGTATATGGGAGGTGGAGGGTTGAAGGGAGGGTAGAGGAACAGGATAAAATAAGAATCAAGACATATCATGTACAAGTACAAATTCCCTATGATGAATGTGATCATAATGTAGACTTAAAATGTACCAACAACCCCAATTAAAATAATAACTAAATATGCCCCTACTAGCCTTCCACAAAGGCCTGTATCCCAGGGGACTATCTAACAAAAGCTGCAGTCTGTCGAGCTGAGTGCGGCTTCCCCAGACCCAATGTACAAGTAGGAATCTAGGTGACCCCTAACCTTCCAAGGACACTGTGTCTCCATTCACAAACCAAAAGGGCACATTTTTGACACCTTTCTACACCTTCCTATAAGTGACACCTTCCCATAAATGTCTGATGAACCGGCAGGGTCAGGTGAACATTTGATCTTCTTCAAAAACTCTCCATTATAAGATGTCTTAGTGAGATCTCTCCCCAAAATATTTTAGGTAGTTTTGAGCTGCCATATTAATTGCTACAACTGGTCACTGTAGCTATGAAAGTAAACACACTATCTAAAATTAAAACACAGTACTGCAAAAAAAGCAACGTAGGAGACAAAGTAGATTTGGTTTCCAAACTGGAAATTCTTAATAAATCTTTCTAATCACATGTTCATCGAAAACTCCTGCTTCGTTTTCAAGGGCAAATAGAACATGAGGCATTTCTGGTCACTTAGGTAATTAACTCCCCCCCACCCCAGTTGTCTTGCTTAATGGAAGAACTTCCACAACAGCAAACCCATGAATAGCACAGTCAAAAATGCTTGTAAAGGAGATGGGCAGCTGGATAATGCACTGTGGGATCGCATGCCAGATGAGGGGTCCAGGGCTGTGGGGTTTCTTACTGAATACACACTCAGTTAACTACCCTACTGCATCACGTCTAACTGAGGTACACTGTCTCAATCTGCTGACTCCCCCCGGCTCTGCCCCCTTCTTGTTGGCCATAGTGATATGATGATGAACTCGTTTTCCTAAACCCCAGCCTCAGATTTCACAGTTTAGGCTCAAGGCAAATGTCATTCTACTTTGAAAGTTGTTACTCAGTGCAAATGCTGTTGCTTTGCTCAGTGAGAAAGCTCCAGAGAATTATCCAGGAGTTTTTCTAGACTGCATGTTACATATAAAATATGAGAACTTCACTTTAATAAAGGGAAAATTAGAATCAGAAATCTTTAAAAATGTGGAGTTTAGGGAACACACTAAATTGTACTAGAACTGTGTTTGGAGGGCTGACTATTCCATTTATAAACAACCAGACCTCATTTTGCATTTCCTTGGAATCAATGAATCTTACAAATTCGAAAGCTCCTGGATTACAGATAATTAATTAGCTAAACTCGAAAGTTCCTTGACATGGACAGTTCCACACTATAGATGTAGCAGTTTAGACTAAGAGCTTTTAGGATATTTCAGACATTGAAGAATTATCTGGAAGCTTCACCTCCCCCCATTTCCCACTCGGAGCTGGCTGGACCCACGTAAGGGGAAGGTGCCTGGCCTGAGGCCCAAGAGGATCAGCTGCTCTCCAGACAAGGGGCCACACAGCTGGCTGCCTGAGGTGAACACCAAGGCTTTACTAGAAGGAAGTCTTTTCTAGCGTCCGTGTTTTCTTTGCCAAGTAGTGTGACTCGCTTCTACCCACACCCCTGTGAAAAGAGAAGAGAGAGACCAGCTGTTTCAGGATCCTCATCCTAATCAGCCTGAGATCAGCTTCTCAGAAGCCTCACAGCCCACAGACATAGTGACACACACCTGTAAGGCCAGCTCTCAGGCAGCTGAGGCACAAGGAGGGTTTGAAGTCAGTTTAGGCTACATGGTAAGTCCAAGGCCAGCAGACTGTCCAAAAAAAAAAAAAACCTCAAAAAAACAAATGAGCAAACAAACAAAAAAGAATTCCCACACCCAAGGGAAGGAGCGTAACATGTAGATTTCCATTGTCAAAGAAGGTAATTTCAAAACTACACAAAAATAATTATTTTGTAGAATTGGAATGTTTAAGTAGTAAACATTCGAGTAGTGCGAGCATGGTGGCTCACGCCTGTAATCCCAGCACTCGGGAGGCAGAGGCAGGAGGATTGCTGTGATGTGAGTTGGAAGCTGAGTTCAGGTCCAGCCGGAACTACAAAAGCGAGACCCTGTCTCAAAAGAAAAAAAAAAAAAAGACTTGCGCACTTAATTAATGAAGACAAAGTCAATCGATCACCAATAATCTCCAGAACACATTGCCAATCAGCACTTGGGGTCACAGTGGGCAGAAATGCTCTGTGTCCTAGACATGCAAACGCGTCCTCAAGATGAAGGTATGGCGACAATGGGCAAAAGGAAAGGGCCGTCCCGAAAAAACCTGAGTTCCGGAGTTTTAGCCGTGTTTCATCTATGCCAGCCCTAGTTTTGTGTCCCTGTTGTGTTGAGAACATTCTGAAATCCAACCTCCAGTGCCGGATGTTGGAGCAATACAGAGCCTAAACTCACTTCACAAGTTATTCCTTGTGAATGGGTATATAATTTCAGGTATATAATTTAATTCTTTGCATTTTTATTTAAATGCCATTAGTGCAGTATTAACTAATTACAGTTAACCAACCTCAAAAGGCTGAGCCAAGTCTACCAGAATAAGGTATGTCATAGACTTCTAGTTCTGAAAATCTAAACTACAGCCTTAAAACAAAAATTCTCATCCCGAAACACCACCTACTGACACCACTCCTGAGGAGACTATTAACAAGCAGCCTACAATCTTGAGAAAGACGAGGTCAGCAGAATTTATGTATTGATTGGCTTCTGCAAAGAACTGTCGTACCACACAGAGCTATTTTCTCTGCTAAGGGCCAAAGGAAGACTGTTACAGAAATGCCCAATCAACCACAGCCCTGGGAGGTGAGCATTCTAAGGAGCAAAGTGTTCTAAAACCTAAATACATCTCAAGGGGCAAGAAAAAAATGAAGTGAAATGAATACAACCTCCACAAAGAACATCAGTCCATACTGCGTAAGTCTGTAACGAGGTTCAGAACTTCCATGAGGGAGAGGGATGGTGTGTCAGTCACTTTTCATTGCTGGGACCAAAGACCTGAGAAAAGCATCTCAGAAATAAAAACCCTCTTGTGGCTCATGGTTTCAGAGGTTTAGTCCGTGGTCAGCTGGCTCCATTGCATTGAGGCCTGTGGTGAGCCAGAAATGCCATGCAGAAGGACATGGTAGAAGAAAAGCTGCTCACCACATGGCAGCTAAGACACAGAGCAAGGGGAGACTGCTGGAGAAAACACAAATCCAGTGACCAAGTGCCTCCAACTGGGCACTGCCTCCTAACAGCCCATTCATCTAGGAATGCATTAATGGGCTGTCAATCAGGGTTAGCCTGCAACTGCAAAGTATTCTCAAGCACATATAAATCCTAAGAGGGAGACAAAGATGATATGAGGTAAATTCCATAGAAACTGGACAGAGAGCATCAGTCCATATTGTCTAAACTTCTAAACAAGTTCACAGTTTCCAGGGAGGGACAATGATGCCTTCATAAGGGGCATAGAATACTGGAAGGCTTCTTTGTTTGGGGAGAGCCTGGCACTGCAGCCCTCAGAATTTCACACCTCAACTTCTGGGGTTCCTGCTTTCAACTTTCTCTTAGAGACTAAGGAAAGGGTTTCACCTCCTTCTCCACGGTATGGAACACTGTACTAGAAATCTCCCTAGTCTGGTCCCGATCTCTCCATTAGGCACAGGAGGAAACCCCTGGTGTGGACCAGATCTCCCACCATGCAGTCAAAAGAGGTGAGGGCACGGTAAGAGGGGGACCTGAAGACATTTGTGCAGACCACGTGTAGAGCTTCCAGCTTCCTCTAGACTCTCTGTGGGCCAAAGGAAAGCTAACTGGACTGGGAACCACCTTACTGGTCCCCATCACTATGTCCCTGGTCTTCCTTGCCTGCTGTGCAGTGAAATGACAAAGCAAAAGGTGAGAAAAATATCAACCAACAAAATGCAAAGGGAGAAATAAGGCTCCTTGCAGACTGAGTATCTTCTAGGTGATGGGTCTTCTCTCTTGCCGCACTCAGGAGAAATAATGGCAAAGGTTGTGAGACCTCCGCTGATACTATCCACTGTCATGCTAGCTAATCCCAGGACACAAACACTATGCATCACACTTTGCTCACAGTCATAAGGAAAAAAGCTATTGGCAGTGAAGCAGGGTCCATTTCAGAAAAGAACAATTGAGTAATTTCTTGTGAGACAAGTAAAAGGCCACAGAGTGGACAGCACTTTCTACAACAACTTTAACTTTGGTGATATGCCCAACCAGTGCCCTAGGGCATGTGTCCCTTAAAAGTGGAGAGGCACATTTATGTCACACAGTTGGTGAAATGTGTTAGGAGTTTGCTTGTTCCTGGCTGTAAAGGGATATAACCTCCCAGGAAATGGGCCTCTCACCCCCATCCTAGAACTTAGAAATAATTTCATTCATCATTACACTGAAATCCTAAGGCATATATGATAGACCTTAAAACTCTGAAACGTGGGTCTGAACTTTTCAAAGAGCTTCCTAATCCCACATATATTCCCAAGTATGTATAGCATTTATTCTCTTCGACGGTTATAACAGTTAATTTATTAGGAGCTGGATTAAGCAGTCAAGCCAGGGAGCTTAGTTATGGAAACACATGGCTCCCGGTTCTAAAGTCTGGGAAAAGGCTTAGTGACGTGGGTGCTCGCTGTTCGCAGCGGGTGACATGCAGTGGTGTGAAGCACTTGAACAGATGAAATGGCGCTTGCCACGTTGCCTCATATATGAATTATGCTTGAAAAAGGCCAGGGCTATTTTTAATCCTGATTTAATAATATGGCCTGATACCAACTAAAGCTTGTGCATGGAGATGAGGAGCTTAGTTCCTTGTAAAATTCTCACGAGGAATTAGTACAACAAAGGAACATCTTGTTCTGGAAAGCCTGCTTAATAATGCAGCCTGTTGTTCCACACCCCAGTGGTTTGTGTTCTTGAGTGACAGCGTATTCCAATCCCTAGAGTGACTCAGTAAGGAAAAATGCAGCAGCAAGTGGAAGGACCTGCAAGAGAGTTTCCTTCCTTCCACTCTGCTCTCTGGATGTTTTAAACTACTCCAGGCCTGTCACATTGGGCCTACCTTCCCAGCCACACAGATTTCACCAGCGTAGAAGAAAGAAAAGTTAAATGTCCAAGTCACCAAGAGCTGTGTAACAAGCTACCCCAAATTCAGCAGCCTAAAATACTACTTTGCTATATCTCATACTTCTGCCAGCTAGGAATTTATCACAATTTTTCTGAGTGATCTTTCTGTCCCATGTGGCATTGGCAAAGTTCACTCAGCTGAACTCTACTGGTGGATGGGCTGGAAGGAGGACGAGATAGCTACATACAGCTCATCTTGCACCATGCAGCCATGGCTGGATGGCTGGATGGCTGGGCTCAACCAAGATTGTGAAATGGAGCATCTACACATGGCCTCTTCCTCCATGGTGAGCTCAGGATGGTCAGGGAAATTATGCAGCCTTTCATGAAAAAATTCACCTTGCACAACTCATGCCATCCTTCTACTGATCAGTAGGAGTCATGAAGTCAAGTCATATTTTGAGGGAAGATATGAGAATCCAGTACTCAAAGACAGCCACGCAGAACAGTATGCCGCTGTGTTTAATGTACAATGCTGCATGTCTCCAAGGTGTGCCCAAGTGCTCAAATCACATACCTATAGACCCAGCTCTTCTCTCACTTGAAATAGTTAAAGAAAACATTAGCACTGTCTCAAGATATCAGAGTCATTATTTTATATTCAATGATGAGCAGAGAGCTTCTTATCTGTAGCACTTCACCAAACTTCAATAACTGGGGCAACTTTTATCGCTGCTATTTCAACTAAAAGAATCCGATTGGTTAAAATGGCAAAGGATCACATACTGGTTAAAATGGCAGTTAGCAAAGAATGTTCCCTCCATATCTGATATGCTAATACCTTGGAGCTTTCTTAACACTGAATTTTTAAGAGTTAAGTGACATGAAAGAGTCACCAAGTGTAACCCAAAACTTCACCCAGTCTGTTCATGGGAACAGAACTGAAGGCATCCAACCTGGGGTAAAGACAAAGTCAACACAGTTGGGGAAGAGATTATATTTTCCCAGGGTGCTTTGAAGTTGTGTCCAGATCTCTGACCCCAAAGACACCAAAAAGTGTTAATTTTCCTCATTTCAGGAGAAAGCCCGGTGTCCCTAGATCTCCAGACCAATGGTATCTTTGTTCTGTGCAGCCTTCAAAGCACATGACAGCTGTAATATGTCCAGTGTTTCAGACATTGTGTGGCCACTGTCCTAAGGGTCCCCATGTGGCCCAAATCAGGGAAATGAATGACTTCCTTGCTCTGGTTCCTCAACCCTGCACCCCTCTGCAGCTACAGTGGGGCTAAGGTAGTGCTGGCTCTCTGCTAAGATTCATAAAGAGGTCCTGCCTACTGGACTGCAGCATCCTAAGCCCCCAGACAGTTAGCAAAATACAAGTATAAAGCCTCTGGCAGAATGACACCAGAGCTTTCCTGCCCCTCCGCTGCTGACTACATTCTCCAGCAGAGAGTCCCACTGTATAGAAGGCAAAAGTAGGCAGGTCTCCGAAAGAAGCCTGAGATCACACACTCAGAAACAAAAAGGGAATCATGGGACACATTCCCCTTCACAGGCATAGTATTGAATCTCCTCTGTAAAGCCAGAGATGACAGAATCAAGAGGTGATCTCGATCGCTGCTCACCCTCTCAACCCGACTCTGGGTCTTGATCGTGGTGCTCTCTCCTCCTCTGCACCACTCTGCTTTTCAGCGACATCCCTCACTAAAGTCTCCTGCCACAAACACAGAAGTACAGCAGTGGTTTTCCATGTCACAGTATTTTAATAGCTACATCACTGTCCTCAGACATTAGCCACCGTCAGTCAATATAATTTAAGTTAAGAGACACTGCTGGTCCAAGTGGAGGATGTTATGGGATAGAAAACTTCTATTTTAGGAAATATAGAAGTAAAAATTAAGTTCTTTTGCCCAGTGTGATAGCCATGCTTCCATATGGCTGTCATTCACATGTCCATCCGCAGGGCAGAAGGACCAATAAATCTACTCATCTATTGGCAGCTGGTTCATCCTCAAGGTCAGAAATCTGGAGACCAAATGTGCCCTTGCTATTGTTTAGATATGGAACATCCCCTATAGGCCCACATAATGGAGGATTATTCCCCAGGGTGGTGCTGGCAGGGGACTGGGAGAACTTTCAGGGGTAGAGACCAACAGGTGGTCCTCAGGTTGCTGGAGGTTTTCCCTTGAAAGGCACGTGGCACTCGGACCCTTTCATGCCCTCCTTGGTGTTTCCTGATGCAGACAGCTCTGCTCCACCACATCTACCACATCACGAGGTGCAGCCTTGCTGTGGCCCAAAGGTGATGGGGCCAACTCATCTTGGACCGGAATCTCCAAAACTGTGAGCCAAAACAAATCTTTCCTCTTTATAAGTCGATTAGCCCAGGAGTATGTTATAGTGCTGTGATGCTGATGAATACACCTGTTGACAGTGGTCACTGCTCAGCTACGAGACTGCGAGTCCCACTGGTTCCAGTTCTCCTGCATCTGCCTTCCAAGTGCTGGGATTACAGATGTGAGCCACCACGCCTGGCATAGTGGTATGTGGTACTGATTGCTGGTGGGCATGAGTCATCACGCCTGGCACTGTTGTTGTATGTAATTACCCAGGATCAAACTCAGGTCCCTGCATTTGCATGGCAAGCTCCAGAACCACTGAGCTAAATCCCCTGCCCAATCTGGTTATCTCTTATATGCACATATATGATTGGATGGGGTCCTTGTATGCCAAGTCAATATATGTCAAAACAATCTATGCTTTTCAACAGACCAGTTGTCTCAGAACTTTCCAACTACTTGTGATAATTCAGTATGCACTTTTTCCTCCTATCAGGAAATACAAGCTATGAATAACCTTGACCCTCCACAACCCACTGAGCCTCCATAATGAGATGGTCATCATTCTCTATGACTTCTGAACCATTCTTTTAGCACATGGAAGTGTAACAGAACACCTGGCAAGCAGACAGCCCTAGAGATAATATCTGATATTACTACACTTCAGATGATGCTTTCATAATGGTTTTGATCTGTGGGTATCAACTCTACTTCAGTAGATCACACACAGCAGATCGCAAGATCAAAGTGATCCACCAACACTTTCCGATGGTGTAACATGGGTATGAAATGATCCCACTCCCCACACAACCCAAACTCTGTCCTGAACAGGACTGCTTACCTTGTAACAGAGAGTTAAATTCTGAAAGTGCATATGCTGGTAAAACATACCTGCTAATTAAAAAGAAAACAAGAAATTCAAGGCTGGCAACACCTAATCCATTAGGACTTAAGAAGTTAGAGAATACAAAGCACAGCAGAGCATTTAAAGATTCCAGGAAACAAAGGTGAAGATTGTAAGAGTACTGCTGAAGTCCGTGATACATTTTCCCATGCCTCAGTTAGAAGAAATTACCAAGACGAAGAGACCAAATCACCCCACTGCAGTCAACATACTGCTGTGAAAATGAGAGCAACATGCATTACACTGCAAACTGTAAAAACTGTCCTGACATTGTAGCTGTGCAGGAACAGGGGCATCTGACCTGCAAGCCATAGTTTGTCACCACCAATCTTGTCATCTCATTTCCCTGTGCTCAAGAAAGGACTAGAGGTGGGGTGCATAGAAGTCACCTTCAGATAATGGGACAGAAAGGAAAGTATTGTTGTACTGTGGGGTGGGGTTCTCTCCCTGATGAAAGAGAAACAGGTGAGAGAAGAAACCCGCTGTCTCTTCCTCCCATCTTTGTACTTCAGAAGTTGATGGTCTGACACTCAGGAGACCTCGCGCTGGAGACTAACGTAACAAACTTTGGTGACTGAGGGGGACAGAACACAAGCAGCCAGTCTGTGTCCTGAGTGACAAAGGCAAACTGTTGCAGATTTCTTGCATGAGTAACAGGAATTTGGGTTTACATCTTCTTGTTACTGGATAAGCTATGAATTGCAGTCAAACACACTGCAACGACATTTCCCCAACTTTAAAGACAGGGTAGTGCCATCTGGAGCAACAGTATTAAACAAGTTTTAAAAAATCAAGAAATGGTCCTGAATTCAAGATGAATAAAATTTCATAGCAGCATTAATTAAAATGGACTTTGTACCTAAGCACTCACATTTCCAAGTTAAAGTGTCAATTTGAGAAGTCAACAGGGCTCTCAATGCAAACAAGCCCCGGAGGAGATGGCCTTCATACTGGGCCCCTGCAGGAGGACAGTGGGATTCAGGAACCTGGCAGTGTCACTCAGAGGCTATTCATGTTGTGAAATCTCCCCACACAGTGCCTAGACATCGGGTTCCCCTGGTGAGTCAGCACCAGACAGAAAAACAGCCAGAAAGTCAGTGCCAAAAAAGGAGATTAAGAGATTTACATATCCAGGCCAGGGATTTAGCTCAATGGTTCTGGCACCTGTCTTGCAAGCGCAAGGACCTGAGTTCGATCCCTGGTAACCACATAAATACTGGGCATGGAGACTCACCCCAGCAGCAATCAGTACTACATATCATAGTACCAGGCATGGTGGCTCAGGCCTGTAATCCCAGCACTCGGGAGGCAGAGGCAGGAGGATTGCTGTGATGTGAGTTTGAGGCTGAACTTAGGGCCAGCCTGAACTATAAAGCGAGACCCTGTCTCAAAAAAAAAAAAAAAAAAAAAAGAGATAGAGAGAGAGAGAGAGATTTACGTATCCAGTCCCTCAACTCTCAAGGGAAACAAAAACAAAAACAAAAACAACCAATTTTGCTGAATGTAACTAGAATTCAATTCACAGTCAGTCTATTTTAGAATATCTTCAAGAATGTGTACCCGGGTTTATCAAGGGTCATTCTCTCTGTGGAGCAGAAAAGAAAACAATTTGTCTTTCTAAATAAAACTAAAGTGATAACGAGTGTCTCCCTGTGTCTTTGGGGCCTCCTGTTACACACGCTACAGCCTCCTCATTCTCCTGCCTCTCTCCCTTCTTATGTCAGTAATGATCTATCATGTGCTGGGCCCTGAGATCATAATGGCTGAGGAAGTAAAATGGCCCAAAGCTACATGGCCTCTGATGTGTCAGCTTCCAGCCCAATGGAGATATTAGAAATGCATGCCATATCACACTGCTCAATGTCCATCCTCATGCCAGATGCTACGCTCGGGAGGTCAAGGAACTTGCCTGCTGCCATGGTTTGAGTTCATCTCCCAAATGTGTGCATGCTGGGAACTTGATCTTCAGATTCATATGCTAATGATGTTCAAAGCTGGAGCCCTTGGGAAGTTGCTAGGATTAGAGGAGGCCATGAGGGTGAGGTCCTCAAAATGGGATTAATAGCCTTATTGGGGGATGGGTAGTCAAGCTGGCACACTTACTGTCTTTCTTGCCATGTCATGATCCAGCCAAGAAGGTTTCCACAGATACTAAGTACAAGTCCATGTGCAATTGGACTTTCCAGACTCCAAAACTATAAATAAAATACAATGCCCTCCTTTATAAATTCCCAGGCCTCGAGTATTTTGTTACAGCATCAGAAAATGGGCTAAGAGTCTAGCCAGGAGCTCTCAGACTCTAGCACCGTGCACCCCCCAGTAGGCCATGGGGACAGAGTGAGCAGATTGGCCTCCAGTGCAGTGTACCACCCAAATCTTAGCATGGATCACAGCCTGGGCTTTCCCAATCCCTCCCAATCCTAGTCTTTGTGCCAGTATCAGAAATGAACAAGTGGATTTACACATTTACAGAACCCACGGTAGTATTCCTGAAGGTGTCCTGCTTGTGTTTAATGATCTCGAGGATAGGAGAGCAGAGTGCACCTCAAGGAAAAAGGCTGGCCCTGTGAAACCAAAGCCAAAAAGAACACCAGGTATGAGGACGCAGGATTCATGCGGAGGTCAAGGAAGCACAACTCTCCCATGAGACAGTGGAAAGTGGTGACAGCATGGCAGGACAGTCACAGCAGGACCCAGAAGACCCCAGTGTCTGCTCCACCCCCAAGACATTTTCATAGAAGAAGACTTGTTCTGATCCCCTCACAAGGGACACTGGACAGAGACAGTAAGAAAATGGCTGTCTAGGGTTTGCTTCTCACTCGCTGTCACCTTAAATGCAACAACTCAGGACCCAAGCACTTACCTAACATCTCCATAAAAGCACCAAGTGAGGACCTACTGAGAGCCACTGCAGTTCCCAGCAGTGAGACATTAGGACATGTATGTCTGTCAGTGGAGTGAGAGGGGATGATGTCTCCTCTCTCCATGTGCAGTGTACATGTCTGTACACAAGCTGTTGCCAAAATGATGTGTCTACTTATGTCAAGTAACCATGCGCTGATTTCACTTACATAAGCTATAAGCAAGTTTTCAGAAACAATCAGAAAATGAACTATAAAAAATAAGACGCTGGGGAAAACTAGTCACAGAAGTATTATCTTTTCTCACTTCCCTTCAGAACATTTGGCATCCACATAGTTAGGGAAGTAACATCTCCCTGCCAGGCTCCGCAGAGACGGGACCCCAAACAGCAGGTCTTAGCATACTGCCTCTAGGCCAAATATACCAAGAGTATAGGCTACTGGTCTACCAGAAGTGACAGTCTACTCGTTTACCAGGAATTGCTCAGCTGTTGGTTGCAGCATGTTTTCTATTCTTGTGTGTTTATTCTGTTTTGGTTTTTTCTTTGACATTTCTGGCTGACAATGCTTATTCAAGGCTTATGTCTTTTTTGAGTTTCACTTTGTTGCATCAGGTCTCTTTCATTTTCTCTGGAGAACCTAAGTGTGATGTGAGGGGAAGCTCATGAAACTCAGGAATCAGTATGTAACATAGTTAAACAAGAGCTCTGAAAAACACAGTTGAAGAAATGCTTAGATCCTGGCCCAGGAATATATAATGGATGATCATACTGAGGATTTAGAAGTCATGTAAATTTGCCAGGAATTCTCTGCTTGGAGATTTCTGTTCCACACGTAGGCCTGGCCTGAAAGGTGAAATAGAGAAATCAAAGCTGTAAGCGACACTTCTTTGCTGACTAAGTCTCTGTTAGCATCTTGTTTGTTATTATGCTCTTTCGTACGTGAAGAAGAAATCAATGGATAGCAGCAGCACATGCCTGGAATCCCAGCACTGGAAAATCTGAGGCAGGAAAATTTCAAACTTGAGGCCAGCCTGGGGTAAATACAGATTGTCAGAGCCAGCCTGGATTATATTGCAAGACTTTAAAAAAAAAAAAAAAAAGAAGGAAGAACAAAAAGAGGAGGAGGAAAAGTGGAAGAGGGAAAAAGGAAAGAATCTTTCTAACAAAGCACACTGCAAGGTTACACTGTACTTTGATGACAGGTAAATAATGCTTGGCTGAGAAAACTAAACATGTGGACGAACAGCAACTGCCTTGCCACCCTGCAGTTAAAGATCTTCATTAGTCTATTCTATGTAGTTGGACTCTTTTAAAATCGTACTCCCTTCGTTACTTATAGAATAAAACAAAATGACAAATTAATAACATGACAATTATTATAAAAAGGGGTAATCTAATCTCCCAGGTGGCTAAAGTAAAAAACCAACTTAAGACAACTGTTATTACATTTTACTCATTAGTCATTACTTTCTGGTATATTTATAATCAATTTATAACTTAAAAAATTTAAAGTAGCCAGGGCACACGTGTGATAGCACATGTCTGTAATCCTAGCACTCTCAGAGGCTGAGGCAGGAGGATCCCAGGTTTAATCCTAGTCTCAGCAACTTAATGACTTAGCAAAACCCTGCCTCAAATTAAAAAAAAAAAAATTTAAAGGCTAAGAATGTAGCTCAATGTGGTAGTGCTGGTTTCAATCTCTAGCACTACCAAAAAAATGGAAAAGTTAAAAGTTCCCACATGGAATGTGGCCTGATTAATTTGAAGTGTCTTTATCAGGCCACCATATGAAGCTTAGAGAAATATTTAGAAACACATTGTCGCGCTCACCTTAGGAACAGCTCTGTAAATTCTATGCTGCAAATGCATCATAGAAAACCAGTTTTAAGCATTTGCCCCAACAAACCAGGAAATCCCAGTCCAGCCATCCACTTTGGAAAACAGGATGGAATCTGGGAAGGAACCAAGGCAAGGCTAAATCTACTAAAGAAATCCTATTCTGACCTAATTTAAGGATTTTAAGGCAAACATTACAAACTCTGGGCCAGGCACGGTGGTGCCTGCCTGTCACCCCAGCACTCTGGGAAGCTGAGGAAAGAGAACAACCCCGACCATAGAGCAGACAGCTGTGCGATTTAGCAAGACCCTCTGCAGATGTAGCTGAGGCCAGAGGTGCTGGATTCAGTCTCTGGTACCAAGGAAACAACTGCTTTAAAAGAGCAGTGGCATAAAAGTCTTTTGTGTGTTTCATTAAAGGCTTTTGATTTCATTTGTTTTTAAAGAGAGTGATCAGTTCGGAAGGCTCAGAAGAAAATGAGAGACACCTTGCTAAGGTGATGCACATTTAAGTGACCCTCAGAAGTGAGTCAATCTCACTGTTTGGAGACCTGTTTGTTTCCTTAAAGGAAAATATAGTAGCAACTGAGCACCAAGCCAACCCCCAAGCACATATCGCAGACTGGCGCCAGGAAACTGCCTGTAGAATCCTTGAAAATGCTGGTGAGTTGGGCAGAAGCAACAATAAACCCCAGTGCACTGCGCTTACCTCATCTGGGCACCGTTCTCAGCGCTTTATATAATCTATTCTTGAATTCTCATAAGAATCTTAAGTGTAGGTAGTATGACTGGCCCAGTTTAATCATGAGTCAACAAAGGTCCAGAAAGGTTAAGTAATTTGCCCAAGGTCACACAGCAAGAAAGGACAGAGCTGGGATTTGATTCTAAACCTGCTGGCTCTAACATCTATGTTCTAGATCAATGCCCTGTCTTCATACAGACAGACAGCCACCCACTCATCCTCCACCACAGTGTGGTCCACACTAGATACGTAACGGTGAACTTCACGCAGGTCAAGTGAGAGACAAAGCCCCTTATCAACAGAACATGGACACTCAATCCAGACTGCAGGTGGAGTCTCTCCAAGACAGCGGTAGCCCACACTTAACTGCGGACATATGACAGACAACTAGGAGAGAGCCGGGACAGATCAAGGGTGTGGTGTAGCACGTGCAAAATTTCAGAGCAGAAGCAATGCGGTTCCATGGTTCACTTAGAAGCAGAAGGCACTTCGACATGGCTGCAATGGCATGCCATGGTGATGTGGAATGGAGACCCCCAACAATGCAAGGAGATGGGGGTGGGAATATACATCAAAGGGCTTGCTCCTAGCTCTGAAATGTGGTTTTACCTGAAACTCTGAAATAACCAACTGAAGGATTTCACACTGAGAGACCAAGTGACTAGAGCTTTTTCCTGCCCCGCTAGTTATTTCCAAAGGACCTGATGGAAGAGGACCCAGCCTGGAAGCAGGAGTCAAGGAGTCGAGTTAGGAAGTTGTTCCTGCATCTCACAGCTGTTGCACAAGACCTTTTGGACAAAACGCGAAGCCTTTGACCACAGCAGTGGGAAATTTCTTCCACCAAACCAGATCTGCAGTCACACAGAGCAGGTACCTCTGCTCTTCTCAGGACCTCTGCCGGGGCTGCTCCCTCAGGAGAGATCTTTGTACACTGGAAAAGGGTCTTAAAAACACTAGGAACAACTCACTAGTGAAGAAATACACACCCATTCCACCCCAAGCCCTGGCCACCCAGACACTTCTTAAAATTCTAGTGGTAATTACTTTGGAACCATTTTGTTTTTCTTTACTTATTAGGATTTGTCTACATTTCAGCCAAGGAGATTTGGGCCACAACTGGCTTCTGTAATCCTGAAAGGGTTTTGGAAGGATTACAATTCAATGGGTACTGCACATTCTTTAGCTTATTATGTCCACTTTCCTGGGTCTAGGCAAAGGTATTCAGAAAGAGCTTGCTTTAAAAATTTTTTTTTCTTTAATAAAGCTCTTGTTTTAAGAGGCTGCTGGAATCTGTCCGTGCGTTTTTGATGCCTCATGAAAATGTCTAAATTCAAACTTCCTCCACCAGGTCTCACTACACTCCTTCATTAAGATAAGCCACCGCGTCTGAGCCTATCATCACAGACAGCTCACGTTCAAGTCACCAGCATCCGGCGCTGCTCCGAAGTAAAAGTTAAAACGTTCAACAGATATGATCGTGCGTCAGTAAGGTTTCGCTCTACCCCCAAACACACATCGGCGGTTCTCTACAGTTCTGAAACTGGAAAGCCTTTTGAAACTGAGGGTGCAGGAGGCCAGCTCTGGGAATTTGAGTCTCTGGGAGAGTTTTCACACTGAACCTACCTGTTTGCATTTTCTTTTTTCCCTTCAAGGATTAGAGCTTCCTTTGGCAAAAATCCTTTGATCGCCAACAAAGCGCGTCCCTCTTTCGTGCTTCCCATGTAGTCTATTCTTTCATCACTTTCAGGCCAGGAGGGTGAGTTGGGGTTTTCAGGACAAAGGACAGTGGAATGCTGGTCCCACAGCGGTGCTTCCGACCACCCTCACCCCAAACTCCTGCTTCCAAACTGTCCAGTGATCTCCCCAACCTCCTGACCCTCAGAAACCCTGCCCCCCAGCAGTAGAAGCACCGGGTGGCAATTGGTGTGGGGAGGGCGGGGCACGTGCGGGCCCCCTCGGATCTGAGGAGGCTCCGGATAGGAAGGGGTGTCCAGAGAGTGGTGACAGTGACGTTTACCTTGACGAAGAGGGTGATGTCGTGCTCCTGTCCCGGGTCCCCCTCCGGGGCCGCCTCGCCGTCCTCCCCGCGGCCATTCACGGGCGCAGGCTCGTCGCCGCCCGGGGCGCTGCGCTCCTCCGCCAGGTGGTTGCTGATCGCCGCCTCGGGCTCCTCGGCCTCGCGGGACCCCGGCGCCTCCGCGTCACAGCTGCCGTCGGGGGGCTGCTGCTCGCCCTCCGGCGGGGCTTCCTCGCCGGGTGCCTCGGGGCTCGGCTCTCCTTGCCCTTCCTCCTCCCGGGTCTCCTCCCGGATCCCTCCCGCCTCGCCGTTCTCACCAGCGTCCGCCCTCGAGTCCCCGGGAGCCGCATCCAACGACTCCTCTGCGCCCGGGGACCCCGTCCCCGCCACCTCGCCCGCCCCCACGGCCTCCGGCGGCCGCTCCGGGCCGGGCCTCGCGCTGTCCTCCGGCAGGGGCTGGGGGCCCCCCGCTCCCCCGGGCCCGGCCTCGTTCCCCACCCCGTGCGCCCCTCCCTCGGCCTCCATGGCGTCCCCCGCGGGCTCCTGCGCGTCTAGGCCGAGCCCCGCAGGCTGCTCCCGCCCGCACTCCGCTTCCTCTTGAGCCTCAGGGGCCGCGGGGTCCCCGGGGTCCCCCTGGGCCTCCCCTGCGGCCTCTTCCACCTGCTCGGCGCCGCCCGTCTCTGCCCCAGCCCTGGGCACAGCGGGGTCCTGGGCTCCCTGCGCGGGCTCCTCCCCGCCCCGCGCGCCCCTCGGGCCCAGCGCCTCGGCCCCTGTGTCCCCTCCCTCGCCCGCGCGCCCCAAGTCCCGACCGCCGCCTTCCTCCTGCGCCGCAGGCGTCTCCTTGCTGCCGGGCGCGGCTGCTGCGCCCTCGCCAGCCTCGGGAACCTCGCCAGCCTCGGGGACCTCGCCAGCCTCGGAGACCTCCCCAGCCTCGGGGGTCCCGGTCTCAGGTCCCGCTGCCACAACCGCCGGGTCCTCAGGCGACCCCTGGGGGCCCGGAGCGCCACCTTCCGGCTCTGCGGCCTCAGCCATGGCTCTAGGATCCTGTCCTTGACCGGAGCCCCTTCTTTGGTTCTACTCAACCGCGGCTGGGTGAGGAGCGAGGTGCCGGGGCTCTGCTCTCCGCTGGGAGGACGCCCCACTCGGCCTCTGGCCACGAGGTTTCTGGCAGAGTGAAATCCGCTTGGTCCTGGTTTACGGTGTTTGGGCCCCTCCTCCCTCTCGAGCTCCTTCTCGGTTCCCACCACGAGCCCAGCCCCGAGCTGGCCCAGGACTTGCAGTGTCGGGCTGCAGAGGGCTGAGGTCCGTTGAAGTGCGCGGCTGCTGTCCTAGAGTTGACCAGAAGTCCTCGGTGCCCACTCCATGCCACGGGGCTTGGGCGGAGTTTGTTCCCCTCCTCCCCCAGTGTTTGGGTGGCCTGGGAGCCTGGCCAATGGTGGCCTCTCTGTGGCCCGCGTGGATTTTCATAGTCTGGCTTTACTGGCCACTTGGGCATTTGGAACAGCTTCAAGTTCCAGAGCATTTACTTACACACAAGCTGGCCCAGAAACACCTCATTCCCACCTTAACCCAGAAGTGAAACATTCAGCTCCTCTCCGACTACACATCCTCATCCTCGGCCAAGCTTCGTGACCAGCAGCAAGGGTATAAATCCTGGAGAAGGGGCAGGGGAGGTGGGGGCTTGTGGCCTGTTTTTCCAGGACCTTCCTGATATGTTCCAAAAGTCCACATATAGAAACAAAAGGAGTTAAATGCGCTTTTCTGACCACAAAGGGCTCTGTGGAGCATGCGGGCTGCCTCCCCAGGGTTAACAAGTACCCCGAGTCCCACGCTGTAAGAAGGCTATATCCTTCACCTCCCCGGTCCCTGAAAACGCTAAGAGTTTCTTATCTTGTGAACTTTCCTGAATTTTCTAAACTCTCGACCAGTACTTTGGTCTTGATGTTGTTAAGGAACTGAGGAGTTGGAAGCAAGAGAAAAAAATCCAGGGTGTAAAAGAGGGAGCTATGGAGTTCACTGGGCTGGGCATCTCCTGGAGTCCCAGGCCGTGTACCTTCTCCTTCGAAAGGTGGTTGTGCTTTGAAGAACTCACACCAGCTCTGGTTCCATAAGATTTAAAGAGAAAGAACCCTTCCAAACTCAGTCTAAGGTTAACATTACTCCCTTATGAAAGACAAGGACACACGCACAGAGAAAGAGAGAGAGAGTGTGTATGTGACAACTATAGACCAGCATCTCGATGAACATAATTACAAAATTCCCAATAAAACCTAAGTCAGATTCAACAGTATATCAAAACTATTCCCCATAAGAAGCCAGTTTCTTTCCAGGGTTCAACATATACAAATCAATAAACATAATACAACACATCAACAGAATAAAATATTAAAACTATGAAATCCTTTTTTTTTTTTTTTGTGAGATAAGGGTCTCACTTTGTAGTTCAGGCTGGTCCTCAACTCACTATGTAGCCCAGACAAGCCTTGAATTCACAGCAATCCTCCTGCCTCTGCTTCCTGAGTGCTGGGATTATAAGTATAAGCCACCATGCCTGATATTGTAAAATATTCTTAATGCATGCTGATAGTTTGGTAAATCCAAGCTCTTTTCATGATAAAAGTCCTGAAGAAATTACGAAGAAAAAGATCATATAGTGAAGTAATAAAGGTTACATATGACAAACATCACCAACATTATACTGAATGGAAAAAGCTGAAAGCATTTTCTTTAAGATCAAGAACAAGACAAGGGGGCCAGAGAGTTAGCTCAGTAGTTCCGGCGCCTGTCTTGCAAGCACAAGGACCCAGGTTCGATCCCCGGTAACCACATACAATACTGGGTGTGGAGACTCACGCCCAGCAGCAACCAGTACCACATACCACAGTGCCGGGCGTAGTGGCTCACGCCTGTAATCCCAGCACTCGGGAGGCAGACGCAGGAGGATTGCTGTGATGTGAGTTTGAGGCTGAGCTCAGGGCCAGCCTGAACCACAAAGTGAGACCCTGTTTTGAAAAACCTTAAAAAAAAAAAAAGAACAAGACAAAGATTCCTCTCTTATCTCTCGTTCAATACAATATTAGAAAATTTTTGTCTGTTTGTTTGTTTGTTTGAGACAGGGTCTCACTTTGTAGTTCAGGCTGGCCCTGAGCTCAGCCTCCAACTCACATCACAGCAATCCTCCTGCCTCTGCCTCCCGAGTGCTGGGATGACAGGCGTGAGCCACCACGCCCGGCACTGTGGTATGTGGTACTGGTTGCTGCTGGGTGTGAGTCTCCACACCCAGTATGGTATGTGGTTACCATAATTTCTAGTATTGGGGGGCTGGGGATAGAACCAGGGTCCTTGCGCTTGCAAGACAGGCGCCAGAACCACTGAGCTAACTCCCCAGCCCCACAATACTAGAAATTTTGACTGAAGAAAGAACTAAAAAGGCATATAAATGACAGGGGAGTAAGTCAAATTATTCATGCTTGGTAATGGTATGATTCTATATGTAAAAGCTAAAGAATCCACTAACAAACCATTGAAACTGATAAATTTGGTAAGGTAGCAAAATATAAAAAATTTAAAAAGATAGATCTTCTGTACAGCACTAACAAATTCACTGCATAAGAAATCACAAAGCAATACTATGCACAACAGCTACAAAACATAAAATACCTGACAACAAACTTATCCATGGAAGTAAAAGACAGTGAAAATTATACAACAGACATGAAAGAAAGTGAAGAAGACCCTAGAGTATGGAAAAACTTCTCATGCTCGTAATTAGAAGAACTAATATTGTTAAAATGTCTATACTACCCAAAGCAATCTGCAGAGTCAGTGCAACCCCTATTAAAATATCATGTCAAGCTTCAAAGAAATAGAAAATGTAGACATAAAATTCATATGAAGCACAAAAGACTTTAAAGAATTAAAGTCATCTTCAGCAAAAAAGAACAAAGTTGGAAGCATTATAGTTTCAAATTTTAAGACACAGATGGAACTTTATATCAAAACAACATGGTACAGTATTAGCATAAAAATAGGCCTGTAGGCCAGTGCAGCAGAGTAGAGATCATTGTTTTTATGGCACAAGTTGGAAACCTGTTGGATGTGGCCTGGAGTGACACGCTGGCCCATCTACCGGATGCTCCCTCCTATTTCCCCATCACTGGTTAGGGCAGGTGCTTTGGTTCCCACATGTCCCCTGAAGTCCACATTTGGAAACATAAACCTCAGCTTCCTATGTTGACGGTGTTCGCAGATGAGGTGTTTGGCAGGTAATTGGGGTTGCAGGCGGTTGTGTGAGTGAATCCCAGCGATTATATTTGTGGCTTTCTAAAAAGACAAGGACTTGACAAGGCGACACACCTCACTTCAGACCCCATCTCTGTCTGTGCAATGTTGCAGTCAGACACCCACAGCTTGCTACTGGGTTTCCCAGCCCCAGAACTGTAAATAATGCACCTCTTGGGCCGGGGAGTTAGCTCAGTGGTTCCGGCGCCTGTCTTGCAAGCGCAAGAACCCGGGTTCAATCCCTGGTAACCACATACCATACTGGGTGTGGAGACTCACCCCAGCAGCAACCAGTACCACATACCACAGTGCCGGGCGTAGTGGCTCATGCCTATAATCCCAGCACTGGGGAGGCAGAGGCAGGAGGATTGCTGTGATGTGAGTTGGAGGCTGAGCTCAGGGCCAGCCTGAACTACAAAGCGAGACCCTGTCTCAAAAAAGCTAAAAAAAAAAAAAAAAAAAAAAAAAAGCACCTCTTTTCTTTATTAATTATCCAGCATGTCACTATCAGAGCAGCACAAAAAGGACTAAGACATGTGTCAGAGACATTCAGCTTCAAGTCATCTTTCTCCATTGGTGCTCTGCTTATGAAGGAAGAGGCCAGAAGCCACATCTTTGGGAAGATGTCACAAAGCAGCAGCTGCTCATAACACATCACCCACTCAGGGGAGCTAGATAGACACACCAGACACAGACCCTGCTCTGCAGAAGTTCCAGGTATTCAAACAAAGAATCCTTCTGTATTTGCCAGGGCAGGAAAGCAAACATCACCGTTATCTCTTTTTATTGGTCCTTGTTTGCAGTACAATCATTACATTTGTCATGGGGTAGTTGGTAGATGTACATAATACGTATGAATTATTCCTTTTTAGTTCCTCACCCTTCCTCTTCTTCCCAGATCCTTGCAATGCTTCCCATTTTCAAAAGCTCTGCTTTCAACATTTTCCCCTTTAGTTCTTTTATTTCCACCCCTTTGCTTCATCTCCCTTCCCTACTTCCATCTCTTATTCCCCCATCTGTTTGAAAATGATCTTTCTGGTTTGTATTTATCTATCTTCTAAGTGACTAGATACATATGAACTGAGGACAGACATTGCATTTTTCATACCAGAGAACCATGTGATGTTTAATCTTGTATGTCTGTCTATTTCACTTCATGTTATGGGCACCAGTTAGATCCAGTTGCTTAGGGATGCCATTGTCTCTTGAGGATCAGGCCAACATATTCAGCACCGAACAACAAACCCAGGACAGTTTTACAATCTCTTAAGCAAATGTTGCAAGGCCAGACATGTTTCAGAAAGCAGAATCCTGAAGAAGATGCTTGAGTGCTCACGTTGCACATTCCCCAACCCAGCATACCATACTGTGGTAGAACATTTCTGCAGTGATACAGGTAACCATCGCATTAAGTGGGCTATGAAGAAACTACATAGTTTCAGGGCCACACAGTTCAGATTCAACCCTAGACGACTTCAGGTCTTTTTGGTTTGCTTCTAATTGAGTTCCCCAAAGAGTCCGTAACATTCAGAGCTTTTCTCTTTATTTGGATTTTGGAAGATATACAAGGATTTATGGGCCTGTAAACCACTGAAAGGCTCTAGGTATTTTTATGCTGCTTGAGGAGATACTGGGCGTGGAGACTCATGCCCAGCAGCAACCAGTACCACACACCACGGTGCCAGGCATGGTGGCCCAGCACTCGGGAGGCAGAGGCAAGAGGATTGCTGTGATGTGAGTTTGAGGCTGAGCTCAAGGTCAGCCTGAACCACAAAGCGAGACCCTGTCTCAAAAATCCTAAAAAAAAAAAAAAAAAGCATATTAATTAGATGCATTAATTAATGCAGATTGATGAGATTATTTACAGATATATTTTTGTGTTAATAACAAGCCAGTGATCAAATTAAAAAATTAAAGCAAATAAAAAATAAAAGCAAATTAAAAAAGAATCAAATTAAACACATACTTGTGTAACCAATGAGGTTCCATGAAACTCAACTCAAGCAGTTTGATAGAAATATTCTAATTATAGGAGAGTTGGTTTCACAAGGAAAACTTTTTTGTGAATTATCTGCAGACTTGGCATAGTTGAAGGCAAAGTGGTTGTCTGGTTGGTTGAGACCTGGTCCTGGTACTGTCATCATAGAAAAGCAAGACCAAGAAAGTCTATTCTGTCCTGAAAACTAATCCCGCACACACAATTTGTTTTGGTTTATTTTATAAATTTTTAGATCCATCATTTTATTTTTTATAGTATGTTTATAGTACATAATTACATTGTAGGGCATTGGTACATATATATATATAAACACATCCCAATCTTTTTTATCCCCTTTCCTCCCCCACTCTCTCTCTATCCTTTAATCAATCCCCTTCCATTTTGCAAAAATTCTATTTCCCTGTTCATTTACTCACATTAACTAGTGCTCTTAAAATAACATGATTTTTGTGGAACATAGACTGCTTCACTTTTTAATGATAATCTTCATAAGTATTTTTAAATTATTTGTGTTATATAATTTTACAAAGCTTTTTATTTTATGTAGTTTATGTTTATTTTTAAAACAAATACAGACTCACCATTGAAAATCAAGAGCTCTTCACAACTTTTACATAATCACATTATCCATACCTCAACATTAGCTTCCTTTGGAAAGAGAAGAGAGATAAACTGTTCTAGACACTAAGACTACAGCCATGAACAACACTCAGAAAGTCTTCTTCTCTACAGAGCTCTGGAGAAGAGCAAAAATAAATATGTAAAAAATAAAAACAAATAATTTTGTACAATATTAACCCCTGTATAGACGTGTATGTTAGCATGTTTAAACACAAACTCTAAAACCCTGCATTTTCTTTTCTCAGACCCCACATCCAACCTGCCAGTTAAATCCTTCTGCCTCCACTTCGTAAAAGACAATGAAAAGAATTTCCCTCGTGGTACTGATTTTGGTAAAAAGATCCCTCAGAATCACTTTGATGGTGGGCTCAGAGCCAGCATCTCAGCTCCCCATAGACCCCAGTTCTTTGTAACTGCTACTTTAATATTTTGAAATGGAGCTCACAAGGTTCAGCTCAAGTGCAAACTCTGTGTTGGGTGGAATACCTAAGACCAGAGTGTCTTTAAACCTAGACTTTAATGCTTACAATTCCTGTAAGCTCCATTAACCTTACCTATTACAAGTGTCATTCAGAGCTTGCTAGAAAACAGCACTCAGTGACTGGCACTGAGTTCCTTATAAACTAGAAGACAAATTCATTTAAAAATATAACAGCAGCCATTTAATAGTTTTGCTATGTCAACAGAAAACACAGCTAATATGGGTCACTTCCTATTCTCATGAAAAGTAAATAAAATGAATTAAAATATATCCAAAATCTGACCTTCTTTCTCTGCCTCTATCGCCACCACGCCCTTGTCGCTGAGTAACTGTCATTCCTACTTTTCCTCTGGCTGTCTATGTTCTGTTCTCTACCTCCCTGTAGCGAAGTCATCTTAGAAATCAGGAGTTTGACTTTGCCACTTTTATGCTTGAAATATTTTTAAGTCTCTCTGTCTCATACCAAAGAGGAAAAAAGTCCTTATTTGTAAAGCGTGAGGTCATATAAAATCTTGCAATTCCAATCTCATCCTGGCCTCATTTCCAACTACAATCATCTTCCTTATCTGGAGTTTCATTTTCTGCAGTTTCAATAAACTTCAATCAGTTGCAGTCTGGAAATGTCACAGAGTGATTCCAGAAATGAGTAATTGCATAACTTCCCAAATGAGATGATGAAATCTGGAGTCTTTCTGCTCTGTCCTGCCCAGGACATGATCTGTCCCTTTGTCCAGGGTATCCACACTGTGGACACTGCCCTCTCAGGAGTCACTTAGTAGCTAGTTTGTCCATCAAGGCACTTTCTCTTGAGGTTTGCAGTGCTTCTGTTTAATGACTCTTGGCTCCAAAGTTATAGTTAATCACTTACAGTGCTTAATTTATGAATTAAATTTTATTATAAACAATATAGAAGAATAACCTTTATAACAAAAACATCATATGTGTTTTGGTTTGTTACTATCCATATTACAGGTATCCACTGTGGTCTTGAAATCTGTCCCCTGCAGATGAGGGGAACCAAGGTCCAATTCCTTGCTGTATCTAGAACTTTCTGGATATTTCTCTACCTAGAATGCTCCCTCTATCCTCCTGTCTTGCTACTTTATCCCACTGGGGTCTCTTATTAAGCTGTTTGCCCTAGGGACCCAATCTTAAAGCATATCCTCTGGCATCCTCTTCTGCCTTATTTTTCCCTCTACGAAGGTGTGTGTGGCTGATGTGTTTATTTGCTGTTTGCTCATCTCATCCCAATAGCTTGGTAGTTCCAGGAAAGTAAGAGGTTTTGTTCAGCTGGACCAGGACTCCTACGGGACCAGCCACCTTGCAGGAGTTCATAAAATGTTTACTGAGTGAAGGATTACACTGCGCCTTTGTAGACACAAGTGTCAATCTGAACGAGTTTTACAATTTCTTTTCCCTGTTAGTTATATACTTTAGCAGACAAGTTAATGTCACAAGGTGCACAGCTCCCAGAAATTCTTATCTACTGACTTTGGTGAGTACTTCATCAAATACTTTTAATTATTAGCAGGGGCCAAGTCAGTTCACGTAAAGGAACACTAAAAGAAATGCCAACCAGAGTCGTGAAGGTCACTGTGAAGTCATGGGGAGATCTGCACACTGTGAACACAGCCGCTAGCACTAGATTAGCTATTTAAACACCAGGAAGAGTTAAACAGAGGTGACATCTTCAGGGGTAGGTAGGCACACACGAGAGGCAGAAGCCTTGGTAATTAAGTTGCTTTTATAATTACAATTTTAATAGTTGCAAAACTCTTCTACCATTCTTATTAGGAGTCATGATACCAGGTAATTACGATTACAAAGCAAACCTCCAGGGCTTATAAACAATGGAAGGGTTTGTTGCTTTTGCTGTTTTTCCAGAGTGAATGGATTCATGCCCGCAGAGATCCCCTTTTTCTCCCGCAGGTATCTGCTTCTCTCAGAGAGCCCTTAGGACGTAATGTATCCATTACATTCAGGTCACAGGATCCATTTACAGCTGGGTGAAATTGCCTGCCCTGATTTGTCTTCAAATGTCTGATCCTTTTCATCTATAAGTGGCTCCAAACCCACTTCCAAATTTGCTCGGTTACTTGTAAAGCTACATTTCTGTTAAATAAAGACAGTGGCACAGAATACGTGGACAGAGGCACAGACAGAAAAACCCGCTAACCAGTAGGTTTGGAAGCACATTTACAGCAGATAACAAGTCAAGGGGAGCATTACTCAGAACTGATATAGGTAACATGGCTGGATAGGGGGGTGGACTGATTTGTCCTGTGGTCACTATATGATCCTGATCCTGTTTCTCAACCAGAACACAGTTTATAATAGAACCTCTGCCACTGAGAGTTTTAAACCAGATAATGTATGTAGCATACTTTGTGCCAACTTCTGTTACTGTTGACATCATGATCGCCTCGGTGGTACTCCTCCAGAGAACAGACCTATCACATATTGACGAGAGTATGTCCTAAGAACTGCAAACACCACCAAGAATTAGGATGACCTTCTGACCCATTTAACCTGTAGCAGTCCCAGGAATTACACCCACGGTCTTAGTGGCATGATTATAGAGCACCCCTCTCACTCTCCAAATTGTCCCATTGTGGTGAATGGGACTATGAATGACATAGTCATGCTATCACAAACGCATCTAGCTTGTAAGGTTTTTCCTGCTTCCTTTTATATGTGCCACACAGTCTTGCAAAGCAAACTCCATTTTGAACAAATGTTTGTTGAGTGTTTAAAAGAGGCAGTATGAATTAGAGAAGAAAAAGCTAGCCAAACCGTACAGCTTCTGATAGGTCCTCTGTAGTACCATGCTTCATCAATAATTTGAGTTACAATTTACAAGGAAGATCATTAACTGTAACCCAGAGGCTTAAATATGTTAGGACCACATTGTACTAAATTACTATTGCCACTTGTAATTTTACACATATTTCTTAAACACTTGGGGCCAAATGTTTGACTTTTATTTGTATACTTATTCAGTCCATCTTAAATGAAATTCTTTAGCTCATGATTTTGCTGCAGACTACCTCACTAAGATGTGAGGGTTTCTTTCTAATTTTGTTGAGCTCAAACTGAGTAAATCACAAAGAGGTCAAGGCTTTGAAGCAGAGTCGCCAGTGGCCAGCACCTTGGCTTTGTTTATACAGCGTCCTTGAGACACATGTGTGTGCATGAGTTCCATAACCTTGAGACGGTGCTTTCCCTTGGTGAGACATGACCTTAGATCAGATGACTCTCGAATTCATTCACGCAAGTTCTGTATTCTATGATCTAACCTCTTATATGTTTGAAACAAAAAGAGCAAACAAAGTCTCTCAGAGCAAAATAAAGCAATACAAAAATGCATTTGAGTTCACCGCTCTAAGTATGAGCATTCTTCTTAAAGATGGACTTGAACTCTCAATTAGAGTCCATGATTTTATTTTAAATTCATCCTGACCTTGTCATCAGATTTCTTAATCAAGGACACATTAGACACAGCAAAACAGACAGGCTGAAATCAAACTTGTCCTCAAGCACACAAAATGCTTAATTTAAAACCAAAAGATACACCCAGTCTTACATTTCAGCAATCAACAGTGTCTTCCCACTACAGATGAACCAAGAAAATAATTAACTGGTTGGAAGAGGGGGAAAAAGACTGAAGAGGAAGAAGAGAAAAAGGAACCTTATATTATTGCACATGTTTTCAAATTGGAAGGAGATCAAAACATGCAGGGAAGGGAAAGGAAGGGAATCGGAAGGGTACTTAAAATGACCATGACAACAACAATGAAGGAAAATCTCAAAAGCAGATTATTAACGTGGGAATGAAACAACATGAATGTTTGATTTATTATATTAGTGAGTTTGCATTGCATTATTGGACAAAACCTCAGGTAGAATAACTTAATGTAAATAAATTGAAATGATTTATTATATAATTATCCTAAAGCATGTATGACCTTTACTAATTTACCTAGCATGTAAGCCATGCTGTATTTCCTTTACTATAATCCAAATCGGATTTTTGACTGCTTTTCCATCACTCTACTACAGATATATGATTGCCAAAACAAGATCAAATTTCTTGTACATTTAAAGTTAGTTTTTAGAAGTAGAAATCACCAATAAGTACATGAAAAAAATGGTCAGCATCTTTGGTGTTAGAGAAATGCCAATGAACACAACACTGAAATTCTATCTTACTCCAGTCAGGATGGCTAACACGAAGGACTCAAAAATCAGCACATGCTGCCCAAGTTGTACAGAAAAAAGAATCTTTCCACATTGCTAGTAGGAAGGTAAACTAGCACAATTACTATGGGAAATGTGGTACATGATCCAAAGGAGTACTGCTTGGCCATAAAGAAGAATAAATTTGAGTCATTTGTAGGAAAATGGAGACCATAATGCTGAATGGGGAAAAAAAAATAGACATAGTAGATTAAATGCTACTTGGTTCCTATTATATTAAAAACTAAAATATAAATAAAGAGCAAAATCAAAGCAAGATGGTAGGAAACAGGGATGTAGGCTTGGTGGAGATAAGAGAATCTGTGGGGAAGGGGAGAGGGGAAGGTGAGAGAAGAGAAGTAAAAATGATCAAAAAGCGATACGTTTAAGTACCAATTCCCCAAAACAATCACTGCTATTATGTATTGCAAGCATATACTAATAATAAATTTTTAAATTAATAAAATTAAAGTTAATTTTAGGAGAATGGCCGTGAACAACATCCTTGTTAAGGTGGTGAAGAAAAAGTAGGCAACAAACTGATCTCAACTCTGAGGGGAAGAGGAATTGGAGCTATGGTTGCAGGTGCTAAGAAGTTCCCAAGGTTCCCTGTCCCCAGGGCCATGATTTGAATGCTGCCACCTTCCACCTGCTGACCAGGTGTGATCTGTTGAACAAGCACATACCACCCACATGGCAGGTCCACAGTAAACACCTGCAGTTTCATAGATGCTAACACTTGAAAGCACCTTGGAGATCGTTCTGCCTAGATTCCTCCTGCCAATAACATATTTTGCATTTTACCTCTCAAAAGAGCGCTGATCACACATCATGGCTTACTTTTAATGAGTTAACACTCCCAACAAGTCCTGTAGCATAGGGAGGGGAGGTCACAGAAGGAAATAACACGGAGCTAAATTGCATTAAACTGCAAATGAGCTGTGGAAAACTAACTCTTCACTATAACATTTTTTTTCTAAAATATTTCCCAGAGGACAGCCTAATCTTTTTCAAGCCTTCAGTAAAATAGCAGTCCTAGTAACAGTCCTTTACATCGGCGAGGAAGATGTGAGCTCACAGTCTCAATAGTACCCTAGCTGGAGACCTTTATCTGTGTGCAAGTTTCTCTCTTGTCACCATAAGGCTGCCAGCCCAGCAGCACCCTGTGCCCTGCCAGCCTTCCAAACACTGATGTTAAATCTTGTTTATTTATTTGCTCTTGGAAACAGGACCAAGGAGTAGCCATGGAATCTGAGGTCCTGTCTTTGGTCGGGAACCAGTTGCCCTTGCAGGGTCAGAGGCAATAAAAGGTACCAGTGCATTGCTGTCTTAAAAAATAATAAAAAGACATTCTGGAAGGATAGTATCTTAGCTAGGAAGTCTGAAAAACATTGAATAACATGGAGATCTCCAAGGTGCCTGGCACCCCCAGGGGGCAGGAAAGCCAACACGAGAGGTTCTGACGGAGCCCTGGGCTGTGGAGCCTGAGCCAAGACACTGAGCCCCTCCGGGCCACTGTGTCCTCCACAACGTAGGTCATTGGTGTTTGAGAGGGAACTTACGAGTTGGGGTGTATCAAGTGCAGTCTTCACTATCCCCACCTCCGCTCCCCTACAAACACACATTTATTTCTATACATTTGCACTGTACACATTTAAACCTCTATTTTGCATCTGTAAATATCTGCAACTCCTCGAGATTCAAGCTGCTTTTATGGTACATAAATGCGCGCAGCACAAGAAACTAGAGTTGGCCAAGGCACATACACCGAGCTAAGGTACAAGGAAATGCCATGTTTTCTTGTGTCAGGCTATAAAGTTTCCTTTTTCCAGTCAGATTAGTGTCTTGTTTTTCATATTTTTGTGCATTTCTTTGGGGGCATTTTGTTTAAAATGGCCCCTAAGCATAATGCTGAAGTGCTTCTAGTATCCCTAAATAGAAGAAGACTGCAATATATCAGACCCCCAAAAACTTTGGTCAAATATCAGTTATGAGTTATTATGCTGTTAATCATGAATTCAACATAATGAACCAACAGTATATATTAAATAAGGTGTCTTTAAATACAAACACAGAAAACAAGTTTATACATTGACTTACAAAACTATGGCAAGAGGCTCTGAGGAACCTATCTGTGTTTTCTCCTCCCAGGAGCAAAGGTCCAGTGGTCAAGATGCAGTGTGCTTAATGAGTTTAGAGAACATAACTATCTTGAATAATGAGACTTGACCATACTTAGAGAGATACTTGGCACAGAGGAAAAGCCCTCTGAAATCACCACTCAGCATCACTGTCTGGAAAGGTCTAGAACTCAGTGTTTGGGTGCTGACAAAGACTAAGTTGGTTGTATGAAACCTACAGAACTTCACACAGTAGCTGAAGAATGAGTTGGTTCACATGATGTCCCAAGCCACCTTCATCTCTACCTGCATCACTGCCATAGTGTCCGTGCTTGTCTCCGGAGTTTATGTCAGTCAAGCAACTTGAGCATTTTTGTTGTCTGTTTTCTGATACTGGGATTGTATCCAAGGCCTTGTACACACAAAGCACATGCTTCACCATGAAGCTACACCCCAGGTCTCTTGAGTCACCCTCTACAATACATCTGTGCCTTGTGAAAACCTCTCAAATGACTTCACTTTACCTTTAGAATCAACCTGAAAATCTTCCAGGACCTTGAAACTCTCTCTTTGGTGTTATTTACACTCCTCCCTGACCTCTGTGTCCTCCTCACTGTTCCTATAGCATAAACCACCCCTGCCTGATGCTCTCTGCTTCATGGCCACACAGCTCCTGCTGTGACATCAGGTAGATGCCTTGCGAAGTCACCTTCCCAACACCACCTTCCCTGATCCTCCTACCCCATCGCTGTCCTCTTACTCTGCTCTGTTACCCTGTTTGTTGATCATCTATACCCCCACTAGATCTCCACTAGATCTAGGAGGGTAGAGAGCCTGTCTCTTGTTCAGTGTTATCTCTTCTGCACCAGGAGGCTCTCCACCATCATTTGTAGCATGAATGAATGATGTTTTGGCTGAGTTGATTTGATTTCTTGTCTAAGTGATCCCAATCATTTTGGGGATCAATTGCACAGCCAACATTTCTTGTTAGGGAACAAATGTCCTACTCACTCGTCCAGTCGACCAGCCACCAACTTCGTACTGATTGGCAAAATGGCTATGAAGGTTATACCCAAGTAGAGGTGAGCAAGTAACTTGCTTCTGAATTGTCAGCAAAGTCAGCATTTCAATGCAGCCATGTCATTTCTCTTTCCAAGGGCTGGTTTGCACAACTTCCTCTTGGATGTGCCCCTCAATGATTTGCGCAAGAACCCCTGGAGTTTTCTCAGGAAGAGACTATTCCGGTTTCTCACCTTCACCTCGCCAAAGCTTCAAGGCTAGGTGTACTTCTTCCCTCTACAGGGTGGGGAACCCAGTTTCAGAGGGATGCAGCAGCTAAAAGATACGGAAAATGACCTCGTTTGTTAGTTCCAAGTTCCTCCGAAGGTGTCTCCCCACACCAAAGGCCTCAAGGACAACTTCTATGGGTTTGCATGTCCAGGTCTTCCTGGGACTCATCCTACACTGAGACCTCGGGACAGGGCATGATCCAACACCAGGCCACCTTGCTTCCCTCATTGAGCACTAGCTCTGTCTTTAACCTTCAGAGCAAAAACACTTTCCTTATATACAGCTCTACATAGCATCTTCTCCCACTACAGAAGGGAAAAAAGCAAAAGAATTTACATGCTTAACATTCAGCATAGAACCCATCTAGAAGACTCTCTACTGACTGCATTTGTAAATGCGAGCTTTTTAAAAATTTCATTTCCTATTTATATCCCCAAATTTCACAGATGACATTCAGCATGTTTAACATATGGAGTTGCTTTTTCACAAAGTTCGGAGTCAAACAAGAGCAAACTCAACCCTTCATTCTCTCTCACCTATCTGTACTTAGTGCCTAAGCATTTTCGGGTAAGTGCCTTAACACCTGATGTCCTCAGTTTAACAAACTGGATGTATTATCAGCCAGTAATCCTCATACAGAAGAACTCACCTCAAAGTTTCTGGAGCCAAATAAGAATCTATGTAAACAAAATCTGCAAACTGTGGACACACATACAAAAAGGCATTCTTCCACAGAATGTTAGTGCTCGAAGGCAGTGGGGTCCAGGTCCAGCTGTGAATCAGAACTAAAAGGAAAGTGTGTCAGAATGAAAGATGCCTAATCCTTATCTTCAGGAGTTATTTTCAGTTAGTTAAACTCAGACTCCCACAAGTTCTATAGCAAAATCGTATACTCATCTAGATTTGGGGAGACTGTTCCAAAAGTCAAACACTTATGTCTTTACAGGAACTTTGGCCAATGTGTAACCATTCCAAAGAGAACTTGTACTTCTAGTCCTATATCTGTTTCAGAAGTAAAAGCACTATATCCATTGAAGTTTTTAAAGTACCTAACATTAAGTAAGAAATTTATCTTTCTGGTACTTTGACAGTTCCCAACATTACCCCATGCTAGAGTGGAAGTAATTAAGATACATTCCAGTCATATAGTGAGGGACTGAATAAAGTACTTTCTAGATCTAAAAGCAACTTAAAAGGTGTGACAGAAAATAAGAAAGCTGGTTTGGAGAAATGATAAAACTGGTTAAGAAACATACTTCAATTTTGTTTAGTAAACATTTTATTTATCTGAATGTATGTTTTTCCTCCAAAATGTAAGTAGTTTTTAAGGAACTGTCAATCTGTATGCCTCTAATGTACTTAGATTCATTGTATCTGAATAGAAATCCTGTTGGGTGAGTCTGGAAGCATTTGATATACGTAAAACTCGAAAGCTATTTTTTAAGCCTGTCTTCAAACCAGGAAGTTGAATTTTCCCAGAACCAAACTGGCTCATGTTTCAACAGAAACTCTGAGCTCATAAAATGTCAATTGTACTTTTCTACTTCTCATTAGATGCTTCTTGCTTTTCTTTTCTCTTTTTCATATTTGCTTTAAGTGTATGCACAATGCTGTAAACGCTGGGAGATCTCAGTGGAGATACAGTTGGGCGTTTCACCTGCCAGAGAGCGTTGGAGGCTTTGTTCAAGTTCTCTTGCATCAGACTTAAAGGCATAATTGCAAGACTATTGTAAGATGAGCAATTTCCAAAGTCACAGAAATAACTAGGGGTGATGTACCTAACTCAAATAGATGGGTTATGCACAGACATGAGTTAGCAAAGGAACCAGGTTCTCTCTCTGAAGTATTGCAGAAAGGTATTGTAGAAATCTTCCTGTTAAGGTGATAGCAATGAAATGAACTTGATCATCCACTATTAGGAAAGTGAAAAATCAAAGTTCCCAAAGGAAACATCAATAGAATCCTTTATCCCCGGGAAGCTCATGGGGAGAAAACATGCTTTATACTCATGATTCTTAAACTTGAAATGAACATTTTCTTCCAATTTATTCAGAATAGAAGCAATAATAATAATAACAACAATAATAACAATAATAAATGAATCTGTAACTTTATTCCCAAATAAAATTGCAGACATTTTAATGTCTCATTACCAATACAAGCATCTCAAAATATTATCTGTCACTTGGAAATTTCAGTAGCTATTAGGACTGCATCTGAGATTTATTTAACATGATCACTAAGAAGCAAATTTATATTACCACTTCACACATTTCTTAATATTTAATAACTGTATTCAGTATAACTGGTATTTTGAGATTCTAACCATTTTCTTTTATGCTCTCAAAACATTTTCAGACTGGCAGTGGCCATAGCTTAGAAGAGATTAAAAACCCTTGAACTCAAATTCATTTCTCTGTGATATTTTAAATTGACTTTATGTATTTTTTGAGAGAGACACAAGCTTATGGAGTTATTAAATATACACAAATATAATGATTTATCAAAACAGTAAAACTAATGAAAACAGTTTATATTTCCTAAGACTGGAGAATGGAAGAACAACAGCTGTATACACATATAATGGAATATTCCTCCATAACACTAATTATAATAATTTATAAACTACATCTAACACATGGGTGATTGTCAAGTGAGTTACAAAAATAAATGGAAGAAATAAGATTGAAATTATGCCTTACTAGAAGATTCCATTTATATGGCACCACTAAATTTTGGGTCTGGGATGGCCCCTAAAGACTCATTTATTAACTTAAGGGCTTGGTCCCCAACTCGACACTATTGAGTGGTTGTAGAAATTTTAAGAGGTAGGCATAGTAGGCAACGTCAAGGTCATTAGAGAGTTGTCCCCAAAGGGGACTGTGGGACTTGTTCTCATCTTTTTTCTCTTTTCATCTTCTAGACAGGAAGTGAGTGGTTTTATTATATGATGACTTCTGCTATCATGTGTCCCTTGACACAGGCCCAAAGGAGCACAGCTAATCAGTCATGGGTTGAAACTGCCAAAATGTGAACCAAAATCTATCTTTTCTCTTCATATTATTGATTTATCTCAGGTATTTATTATAGTAACAGAAAACTAGCACAGACATTATTTCCAGGTCAAAGCCAGCTTTGGCTGGTGAGTACAGGGAGTAGGGGACAGGAACTGTGGACAAAAGATCATAGGGGCTCCGAAGGCTGATTGTATTTCAGTGGATGTCAAGTTTACCTAAAAATACTATCAGTAAAACCCATATACTGATTGCTTGAGTATCTCCCCATTTTCCAGCTCTTCCTAAAGGGGTGAGTTAGGGTTGGAAACCCTATTCTGAGAGCAGAGAGCAACTCAGCTCTTCTCCAACTGCTTCACCTGGTTCCTTCTGTGACTCCTGTGTCTGCCTTACTTGTCCCCATCTTTATCGGCTACTTCTTTCTCTTTCTATCCCAGTCTAGGTTAAGTCAGTCTCTTTTCTATGATTTTTCAGGAATAACTACCTCACAGAAGCCCCCGGGTATGCTTAGAACATAATTTATAACCAAAACCAGAGGTGTTGTGCCCACAACTGTGAACTAAAAGACTGCCCTCACCAATAGGACACACAACTCCACAGTGTGGAAGAGGAATAGTTAATTAGGTTAGTGAGGGGCAGTGGGTTTTGTTATGGCTATCATCAGAGCTACTTGGTTGACTGAGGGGATGTCTTCAATTGAATATTAGACCTATTGATTCTTAAGAGATTTAGGCTATTCTTGTTCCAAGGTATTATCACTGATTACACATTCTGCTAGGACAAAACGGGAAGAAGCAGGGGCGTGAGAGAAACAGCAAACCTGAGCAGAAATGCTCTGGCACTTGAGACCAGACCAGCAATTCTCATACAGGCAATAAGTAAGTGATAAGGTCTTCATAGGGTCATGAACATAACAAAACAGGGGGAGACCATGGAAAGAAAAAGTCACAATGAGACTTTTGGGGTGGGGTGAGTTCTGTACAAAGGAGCTGTGGCTATCCGCCCAGGTTTGGGCTTGAGGATATACAAGGAGTTGTGAGTCATTTGTCATGAACTGGGCTTAACAGTGATTGAGAACGCAGGGTGTTGCTATGCTTACTGGGCATTATCGGCCCATGAGGATACATCAGCAGCAGATGTGAAAATGTAGCAAGGAGAAGAGATTTAAAATAGTTTTCTGCTCAGACCAGGATGATGAGAGTCAGATTCCTTCATGTTCTACTTGTGACGAGGTTCGTGGTTGACCGTCTCCACCTCATCCAGAGTTTTCCCTCCTGGTTTGCTTGTACTGAACTCCCAAATACTGTTCATTTATTATGCAAAAGGTATTGGTCTTTTCTCTGGGAGCTATTATCCCAGAGCCAAAAATGCCCATCAAGGGTTTTTCCTAAACAGTTCTCCTCCCTGATATGATTCTGCCACATGCTCATGAACTCCAAAGCCGAGCGAGTAACAGCACTAACCAATGCCTGGTGAGTACTTAGTACTCAGGGCTCTGTGGGCAAGTTATATCATTCCAGGCTTTCAGATCTTACCAAGTAACTCAAGTAACTATCCTTTTTTTTCTTTGGTAGATGAGCAGATGGAAGTAGGGAGATCCCAAACAGCTCTGGAAAGCGGCAAAGTCAGGGTCCATCAGACAGCCGATGACCTGCAGCATCCCTAGGCCAGGCCAACATCTCCCTCCCCTGTCCAGACCACCTAGTGCAGGCATCAGCCTGAGTTTGCTGCCCTGTGGCCTACTTGCCCAAGCAATTGAACTGTTTAAGCAAACAAATCCAACAGACGCCAAGTAGCCGGGTTGTTTTCTTGCCTCAGTATTTGTGTGCGCTCAAACCCCTCATGACGGGAGAGGCTACAAGGGTCAGTGTTTCCTTTCAGCCCAAAGACCATACGAATGCTCCTGTCTCTGGTTTCTCCTCAACTAATTATCGCCTTGCTCAGAAAGTCTGGAGTCATTTCCCCACTAGGCACAAAAAATCTAGACCTGACAACATAGCAGTTCGGGTACTGATGTAACAACTCATGATCAGAGATAACTAGAAATGCTTTGAGGCAGATTTAGATGTTCATTTCAACTGAATTCTTGATAATGAGGTGAAATAGACATAGTTTTATATCACACAGTATCATAAAACGGTTTTATGTACTGTTTATTTTCTAATGGACCTGTCAGCAAGTCAAAGAGTAGGTGTTAGATACACGGAATATTCATTCATGTGAGTTTTAGGAAGACAAGGCCAAAAATAAGAGGAAGAAAAAGAGTTTCAGTCTCCACTTTTGGACACAAATTATTAATAACCCACCATAAATTCATGTACAATGAATGAGTTTCTGGAATGTACTCACCGCCTTCAGCCCTTCTATCTGAGGGCCTGATCTTATTTCTGAGAATTCAAGGCTTCGTATTTTCTCTTCTCCTCCATGAGCGTACCTTATTTTTCTCCTCAGCATCCTCATTGTATGCCATCCTTTCTCAACTCAAAACTTGTCCTTTCTTTGAGAGTAAGTTCTACTCTGTGTTTCAAACTGTAACAAGGTTAGGGCCAGGGAGTTAGCTCAGTGTTTCTGGCGCCTGTTTTGCAAGCGCAAGGACCCGGGTTCGATTCCCCAGTAACCACATACAATACTGGATGTGGAGACTCATGCCCAGCAGCAACCAGTACCACATACCGTGGTGCTGGGCATGGTGGCTCATGCCTGTAATCCCAGCACTCGGGAGGCAGAGGCAGGAGGATTGCTGTGATGTGAGTTTGAGGCTGAGCTCAGGGACAGCCTGAACTACAAAGTGAGACCCTGTCTCAAAAAACCTAAAAAAAAAAAAAGCTGTAAAAAGGTCATATATAGGGCTGACTGTAGACCAGGCACTATTTTAAGCATATAACATATATTGACTTGTATGATTTTACCAATAATTCTTGGTGTGAATACTGTTATTGCCAGCCCATACCCAAGAGGAAGCTATGGTAAGATAAAAGGGGAAGCAACTGGTCAAGGGCACCTACATAGAAAGCAGCAGAGCCTAGCAATGTACCCAGACACCCTGGCTCCAGAGTCTGTGAACTTAACCCTCCCTAACCTTGAGGGATCACTGCTTACTGTATGCCTTGTGTAGATATTCTGCAGGTATACAAAGAGGTTTCTGGGGCTGGAGACACAGAGGTAACAAAGCCACAGAGCCTATGTATGTCCTTGTGAAGTTACCTTCCTGGGTGCTTCAGACAATTAGTCCAGCAATTACAACCAGAAGGAGGTATTTTGCTTCTGTAAGAGCCTGTAGCCGTGAGGCCCAAGTGTGATCTGGGCTGGGTAGGCTGGAGAGTTCCCCTCAAGTCTGGGTGCATCTGAATGATAAAGAGAAGTTTAACTGGACAAAGAAGGTAGAAGATGGCATTCCAGGAAAAATCCTTGGGAGAATCCAGAATGAGAAGAAAGCCAGACCAAAACATGTCATCACAGAGGGAAGAAGAAGAATGTGAAGAAGTCCCTGGAGAAGGGCAGGGAGCCCCAGACAGGGACTGTGGGTCCTAGAGGTTCACAGAGCCGTCAAGAACTTTGGGCTCTGCCTAAACAGCATCAAGGCACTCCAGAGGGTCTGTCTAGGAGCATTATGAATGAGATTCTCATAGAGTTGGCAGGAGATGAGCTAGGGAGACACAGCAGGGAGATAATGGTGGTCTCCATTCTCTGCACCCTAGTGTAAATGATTCCTGAGAAGTAGAGGTCTCCATCTCAGAAGTCTAGTACCCTAACTGTGCTGCTGGGCTCAACATCAAAGAATAACAGAAGAAGCTATCTGGAAAATGCTCCTCCCCAACAGTGAGGCTGTGATTTCTCAACCAGGGGCAGTTTGCCCACATCTGGAGACATGTGCTGTTCTGCGGCTCGGAGGAGTATCACTGGCACCTAGCAGTAGGAGACGAAATTGGACTTGGCTGGGAAGCGGCCTCCGTCCTTTGCTCAGGGAACTGCTACTGGCTTCCGTCTCTTGTCAGTGACTTGATGTTCTTAATCACCTGGTGATTCCTAGCGCACTGCCAGTCTCCCTCCTCTTAGCTTGGAGAAAACTGCAACTCAGAACTGTTTACATTCATCTATTTATGTTCACTGACGAATAAACAAGAAATTAAATAGTTGCAGAAGGGTAGGAGTGAGGGTGAAAAGGAGTTATCTCTTTGAATACCTTTTTGGAATGATTTTGACTTTTGTACATGTATTACCAATTCAAAAATAATACTTCATTCTTTGCAAAGATGTTAGTAGTTCAGATTACCAAATTTCTACCCCTCCTGAGCTTGATTTGGAAACACTGGATCTTTCCAAAGACCTTTCCTGTTAACTGACTGAGGGCCATTTTTATTAAAGCAACCTAGTGGATGTCTCATATACTTTCTACAATTCTGTATGTTTTACAGCTTTGCAGTGAAATTTATCCTGCTGAAATGTCCTTCTGTGAAAGGCCCAGTCTTCCCTTTAAACTCCCCTGAAGCCAGCAGTGGTCTAGGTTTACCTGTGAAACCATTTGTTCTCCAGGAAGCTTTTGAAGGAGTCAATTACCTGACCCCTCGCTGGTATCCGTAGGCTCAGGTGGTCAAAGTTCATGTTTTCTTCCACTGTGTTGGTCCCTTCACAAGGCCTTTCAAGAGTCCGACTGGCTCATTAGGAGGGTAGATCATATTTCCCACGTGTGTAAGGCCCAGTTTGAGGATGCATTCACCTATGAAGGGGTTCTTGGCAGGTGACCAGCTGCAGGAATTTGAAGCTATAACTTGCTAGCCAAAGCGCTAGATCATGGGGCCCAAACTCCCTTGTCCGGGGTCAGCCTTTGGAACTCCCGATGCACCCAGCTATTTCAGACAGCTGGTGTGTTTTGGCTGCATCCCAATAGCTAGAATCAAAACCCTTCCTGAATTTCCAAGCACTGGTCCTACACAAGCTCACCTGGGAAGCAATGTGAGGCCGACAAGAGCCTGCATCTCGGTTGTGACCAAACAGGCGACTTCATCCAGGAGGAATTCAAAGCCCTATGTAGGAAAGAGGTTTTTTATCCTCCTGTGTATGAGTTGAGCGATGTACACATCCTCAGCACGTAAGCTCTTTAGTACCAGGATTCTTTGTTGTTAGGACAACATGAAGTATGTTACTGAGTAATTTCAGAGTGCACTGGTTTAGTGGCATTGTAATAGCTAATCCTGAACACTGGGGGAAAGGTAATAATGTAGCACCCACACTGGCATTTTCATGTGTGAATAAGCACTTCATTTTGTAGATGCATTGAAGGAAAACCTGTAGCAGAAACTAATATATCTTCATTTTTCAATATGAACTTCTCTTGAGCGAGACCTGAACCAATAAATTTAACATGAGATTTCTTGTTTAACAGTGTAAGATAGGTAGATATTAAAACCTTGTATCAAACGGCAGGATATTTTAGGGGGGATTTGACATCATCTGTAAAATTATATGAACATTTGTCCTTTGAGCCAGTAATCACGCTTCTAGAACCCTTTCCCAGAGACATGACAAAAATTAAAAGATGACATAAGCACAGAGCAGTTCCCAGAACAGTGTCCTTGACAGCAAAAGGCAGGAAACAACCCAGATGGTTGAAAAAATGAGGACTTAGTCCAATGAAAAAGGTTCTCCTTGCTATGATGGAGTGATTTCTAGGTGATAGTATTAAGTTTTAAAGCATGACAACAACAAAAACTGAAAGGGGGTGAGAGGGGATGCAAGAAAAGGGTAAGGGGGGAGGGGAGCCGGGTCGTCCCCACACAAACACACGCTGCGTTGGGAGCCACAGGCAGGGAGAGCTGTAAACCGAGAATCACAAGGAAGACTAGAACAAGGCAAAGACACTTTTCTTCAGATGCAGAGTAGACTCACCAGTCAGAAAGCACAGGTCGGTTAGAACCGGTTGAACACCACAGGGATGCCACAGGCAGGGAAGCAGGAGTGTCTAACAAGACAAGCATCCTATGGGGTGCCGAACTAAGTCCCTCCTTCAAAACTTACACAAACCAGGGGGGTGGTAAGATTTGTAAATCCACCGGAATGTCCGAGCCAAGGGCAAAATGGCCAGTCTAGAATTTCTCAAGCATTTCCCAGTATTGCTGGATCCCCGTTCCCAACAATGATGTCTAGTGACAACTTACCCCTAAGGCTTAGAAAAGGATTTTTGATTCTTCTTTTTATGCCATTCTATAGCGCTTTGGATTGCTAAATTACCAGAAAGGTTAGGTCCAGTAGTTTTGGTCTCCGACAGGTCCAGAGAACACAGCAGACAATTTCTCTAAGTAGATTTAACAGTTCCCTGATGTTTTTTTCTTTTTTTTTTAAATTGAAATCTTTACTGGTACATTACATATACACATCATAATTGCACTCCACAATGGGTATTTGTACCAGCATAAGACACAATTTAATTCTCATTTTTTCCCATAGTCGTACCCACCCTATCACCCCTCCGTGACGTCTTCTTCTTGTCCTGTGCTATTTCCAAAACTCCAGAATTCTCAGTATTTGTCTCTTCTTACCATATCTCTAGGTGCTGACCCCCCAAGTCTGTGCTGACCTCCCAAGTCACCATCTGGTCGTCTGTGTCATGATGACACATCTTGTGGCAAGTGTTATTACACTTCCTCTGAAGAGGCCTTTGAGGGAAAAAATAGAAATTGTTAACAGGCTTCCTTGGTTGGGCACCTTATGAAATTCTAAGTGGTAAATGGAAAAGAGCTTGCAGAGTGAAATAAATGAGTCTGGTACAATTCCTTTGTTACAGTCTTTCCAATCTTAAATCGATCATGCGCCCTAACTGGCATCTAGAGAGAAGTCAATATATTTAGCTCAACATGCAGAGGTAATATTCCCACTTGTGGTCATTGCGGTTCTCTTTATAGAGCGCAGCCCGGAGGTACTGAAGACCGGCTTCCGCTCTACAGCAGATCTTGTCTAAGCCATCCAGCCCCTCATCCATCACCTCCAAGTCAGGGCTCCGCTCAAGGGCTCAATCCAGAGTCAGCCAGCAGGTGGCGCTCTTTCAGCCAATTAGCGTTGAACTCCCTAGGCCGGAAGCTGGCAAGAGTTTTGTTGGCAGGGCTCCAGGAAATTCCTTTCCTCTTTAAAGAAAAACCCCAGAAGGGAATGCCCTCTCATTCCTTAGGATAGTGCTGTGTCTAGAGGTAAGGACTAGAACATTATATCCATCTCACAGAAAGACAAGAGCAAGGGAGTTATGGGAAATGGAGCTAGAGTCCCATTTGGATTTAGTTAGCTTCAAAGCCTGAGCTACCTGTAGACTTACAGTCAGGCGTTCCATAAAGAAGCCACTGTTGGAGCCAGGGATTTAGCTAGTGGTTCCCGCACCTGTCTTGCAAGATCAAAGACCCGGGTTCAATTCCCCAGTAACCACATACAATACTAGGCATGGAGACTCACACCCAGCAGCAATCAGTACCACATACCACAGTGCCGGGCGTGGTGGCTCACGCCTGTCATCCCAGCACTCGGGAGGCAGAGGCAGGAGGATTGTGATGTGAGTTTGAGGCTAAGCTCAGGGCCAGCCTGAACTACAAAGCGAGACCCTGTCTCAAAAAAAAAAAAAAAGAAGCCGCTGTTGGTACCTGTCCAGGATGGGTTTTCTGTTGTGTATGGCCAGAGACTTCGGCTTTGTATTCCTGTGCCCCTGACATCTTGAATGCATGTCCGTCTCACTGGGCTCTCCTCGGCTGACCTGGGCAGGCAGCCATAGACTACATCACCACCTTGCACTATGGCCAAGTGATCTGCAAGTCTAGCTGCCAAAAAGCATCCTGAACACTTCACCTTTTCTTAGACATCTTCCATCCTCGCCATCTTGCCTGGCTGCCCATCCCTTCTCTTTGCCAGTGGAATCACGGCCACCTCTGATAAAGCAACTGGGCAGACATCTGGATGATGAGTTTGGGGACACATCAAGGTGTTCTGCCTGGTGTGTGGAGGGACCGGGCTCTGCGTGGAGTCCTACATCTGCTCTCCATCCCCACAGAGGACATTCTTTTTTCTCTAATAATTACCTCAGCTCCAGACTTTCCTAACAGATCCTGAGGCGCTCTGGGCTCCCATCCAGATGCTGTTTTTCTGCCATCCAGGTGCTCGGGAAGCCAATTAGTAATTCAGCAGGTTGTCGTGGTGAACATGGACTCCAACCACAGAGAGACATTCATCATGGTCATGAGAAAGGTTGGGAAGCACGGTGTCACCTCCAAAGCCCTGTGTGCGGATATGCTTGTATCTCTGCTCCCTCGTCTTCTGGCCCCCATCGCTGCTCACGTTATCTTTCTTTAGATGTTTTATATATTATCCACCAAACCACAATCTTCTCTTAAGTTCTCATCCAAGAATGCCGCTTGGACCATGAGTTCACCCTGATCTGAAGGAAGAAGTGACATTGTCCTCTCAGAGATGCCTACACAACCTGTCTCCTCTGATACGTGATGGTTTGCCAGGGTAAACTCCTCAGAGCTCCTAACTATCTCTGGCACCTGGGTTATTGGCAGTAACCACTTTACACAGACTTGAATCATTCGTGTGAATCACAAGGAAAACCATTTTCAGAGGAAGAATGGGTGAGACAGAAGGACTGAGTGGATGCGGGGGTCACAGGAGAAAGAGGAATCGAAACTGATGGAGAATTTGACTCAGGGCACCATGGAAGAGAGATTTCTGTTCACAGACAGTGTTGGCTGAAGAGGCCCATTTCGGTTTGAGATGGGAGAAAAGGCACAGAAGTCAAGAAAACTGTCTTCTCTGCTAACAGAGTCTGATTATCTCCAAGAAGTCAAGTGTGGGAGAGAGAGCCAGGAAGAGACTGTTTCATGGTTACGGAGTTTCTTTTGAGGGTGATAGAAAAGTTTTGGGTACAGCTAATACCTCATATTGCTCATGTATTTTATACCACTGGATTGTATGCTCACAAATCATTCTAATGCTGAATACTGTTACATATGTTGAACACCATTTTTAAAAATACAGAAAATTATTCTCCCACAGTTCCAGAGTCTACCAGTCTAAAACTAAAGTGTTGAGAGGGGTGGGGGAGAAGAAAAGAAGATCAGAGTGTTTTAGGAATTGTTCTGTTTCGTCCACTCTGATAAACAAAATAACATAAGTCCCATTGGAATAGGACAGGATACAAATATATAATCTGTGGTTACTTAAGACCCCTGAATGTAGAAAGTGTACTGTTGATTCTTCACACACTGGACAGATGTGTGGCTGAAAAGGCTGGAGTGGCCCTGCCCCGACAGATGGCCACCAGAGGAAGCCATCAATCAAGTCTGCCCCACCCCTGCCTCCTCCTGCTTTGCCACACAGTCCAGCGTTCAGGGTGGCACCTCAGGCTTTGCCCTCTCCTCACAGACTGCTGGAACTATACCCTGGGACCTCACATCCTTGAAGAACATCTAAAGACAAGCATTAAGAGATCTGGCAGTTGGATTATCCTGATGACAGCAATGTCTAAGACCATCGACTTTCAGATTTTAGTGCGAGACATTTATAACTGTATATTTCTGGGCACCATTCCCAGAAATTTCCATTTAGTAAATCTAGGTTGGGCTGAGGAATCCGAATATTTAACAGGTGTCCCCACTAACTCTGGCATACATGATTGTTGGAGCCAATTTAATAAATCCTGCCACAGACACAATTTCCTGATTGCAATAAATGACCACACTACTTTGTCAAAAGCTATTAGTTCAGCTTTTCAGAGTTGTATCACAACATCAGTTTTCTTGGCATGTGATCACTACAGTGTTGAAAATCTCCAGGTGGCATCAACAACCCTGGCAAATAGTCCTGGATCAGCCAGTGTTCTGGGGCATTAGCTTCCCAGGCGTTTGTATGAAATAACTGCAGTCCTGGTCCTTGAGAATCGAGGAGGGTGTGAGCCCTGTTGTAGATTCCCATGGCATTTGTGTTAGCCAGCCCGAGATCAGGGAGGGTGACAGGACTTCTGATCTTCGCTAGCAGAACTGTCACGTCTGCCTGTCACCAGCGCTGTGGGGAGGCGCTGATGAGCTGTGAATGCTCCGCTTCAGAATCAGGGCTCCCTGTTCTAGAACAGACAGGTAGATTCTTCCAAGTCCAGGGTGGGGTGGGTACCACAGGCCCCTGGGGATCTCCAAAGCTGTATCTCAGACAGAGAGAGAGATGCCAGCCACCGGATGCCACCAGGGTCACAACTCCCTCATCCACCAGATCTCAGGATTCAAAGAAACATGAAAACAAAGTTACATCAGTGGGACATCCAAAGTAAATGTCACCCGGCCTCTCCCAGAAACCACGGCCTCCGCCTGGCCCAGGCAGACACACGTGTGTCCCGAGGGGAATTCTGAGCCGCTCACGTGGAAGCCTCTGTGCTCGCTTGTTCTCTTTCTGTTCTTGTCCATCCTCGTCTGTCTCCCCTGACCGGTTCATCCCGCTCTTGCCCGTGGCCCATGGGATCTGCGGAGCAGCATCAACACCCACCGCCTTGTGAACAAACTCCCCCAAAACAATGTCATCTTCACTGGAGCAGACCTCTCTGACCCGGCGAGGTGCCGGTAACTTTTACAACCTTGAGTAGCTGTTCACCTGCTATGACACTCATCTGCATAATGGGCTTCCTAGCTCCGTCCCTCCAGGCAAAGTCCTCTTGCAGTTATAGGAAACACCTAGGCCTTCTGAGCAGTGCTGGATTTAACACCAGAGTCAGGTGCTTGTCTTCAGCAGAATGCAAAAGAGGCCTCCGGAAAGGTTCCTAAGACAACACCTGTGTCCTAGTCCATTTACTACTACTGCGTGCGCGCATGCTTCGATGTGTTTGTGTGTGTGTGTGTTTGTGTGTTTCAGGTATAAAGTATCTGGGCCTGGAAACGTCTTTCAGTTCATGTTCCAGAGTCAGACCAGCTGTACGATGGTTAAACAGTCTTATGCCATGAACCTGTCCATCCTTCAGCAGCGTGGGCAAATGAATCCCGGTGGTTCCAGGAGAGCCACAAACCTTAACGATCACCAACCAGCTCATCTTCTTTGTTGTTGCCAGAGTCAGCCCCAGAGGAGGGAGCCAGCCAGCCTGCTCTGTCCAGGACGAGGCAGATGTTTCCAGAAGCCCAGAACTTAGGGTGAAAATCCAGGAATGCTAGGGGAAGCCACCACCTCATCTTACACACAACATAAGCACATTCAGATCTGTTAGGTGCAGTGAGCCAAGGATAGATTCACTCTCGGTGACCCACCTAACCTAATCTCCTCTACGCTGCAAGCCATCAAAGTCCAGATACAGCTTCATTTACCGCTGAAAGGCTTTGTTTCATTCCTGTAGCCCAGCAGGCTCAACACGCTACCCAGTTCATACCCAGGTCCTCCAGGAGGACCCCCGACGCTCTGCAGAGTTAGTGAAGAAACATAAACAGGGAAACAATATTCCCTTTGGATTTCATTAATAAGCAAACACTTCTGTGTCATTTGGGAAAGGGTGCTGTGGTGGCCAGAGAGTGGCCCCCAAAACATGTTTATGTCCTAACTCCTAAGACTCTGTAAATGTTACTTGGCAAAGGGGAATTAAGTTTGTTAGTGGAATTATCCTGGTTGCTGATCAGCTGGCTTTAAAACAAAGAGTCTGTCTTCTAATTTCCCTTTAGGGCCCATGTAAATCACAAGTTTTCTTAACAGAGGAAAAGAGGTAGAAGAGTTTTCAGAGTCAGAAGAAGAGAAAATCTAGAAGACCAGAGGTCAGAACGATGGGCCTGTGGAGTCTGGAGATGCAGGGAAACCACCAGCCAGCGGGTACGGCTCCTTCTAGAAGCAGGAAACCCAAGGAAATCAGTTCTGCCTCCAGAAACACAACCCTGCACACACCTTGATTTTAGTGACATCTCGAGTCTTGGTCCAGTGGGCCAAGTAATGTGGCTAGTAACGTAAGACCACGGACTGGCAAAGCTTTACAGCAAAGCAGTTTATTCTGGCCCCCCAGTTCTAGAAGCCAGGTCCCAGCGGCACTATCTGGAGGCACCTTCTCGCTGAGAGGTCCCTGGAGCAGCAGTGTCACAAGAGGTACCGATGCATGTGCATGCTCATGTGCACAGGTGTGGGGAAATGTGTGTCTTCTGGGTTTTCTTTCCTAGAAAACCAGCAGGATTCGGCGCTGGGTCTCAACTTAGCCACGTCCCGAAGGCCTGACTTCTACTCTCCTTGGTCAGATAAACTCCAGGATCCTCACCTGTTGCAGTGGGCTGAGATTTCAACACAGAGAGTCTGGGAGTTCCTCAGAGCGGGTCCACATCACAGCCATCGAGTAAGGCTCACACCAGACATTGAATTCCAGAGCTATACAGGGTCAGTGTGTTGTGTTAAACCCCAAAGTCTGTAGTGATTGGTCATAGATGTAACTGGAAACCGATGCAGAAGCTCAGGCGAGAAACAAACGTGCCAATGCCTTTTATACAAGTGTATTTGCAGAAAATGACTCTTGTGTGTTCCACTGAGCCTCCGTGTGCCTTGGATGTGACACAGTATCCCAGACCACATGCAACTGTGGTCAGAGCCAGACTGGAGTCTCCATCCCCAGGCCCAGAAGTCCAGGAGACCCCAAGGGCCAGAAGGAAGAAGTCTCCCTGATGGCCCTTATGGGGAGTATGGTCACACTGGCGCCTCAATCTCAGAGTCTGACCTCGAGAACCGCAAAACAGGAAATCCCCACTCTTCTGAGCCCTCAGGGGAGTGATGCCAAGTGACAGCCGCCCTGGGGAATGGACGCCTGAGTCCTCTGGTGGGAATTCGCGTCCAGCAGACACAGGCAGAGGCCTGCAAACTCTGAGCTCCCACTTGATGGTTTTGTTTAGTTGGTCAGGCTTATGGACAATGTTGGGGACCTGATTACTCAGGAAACTAAACGCTTCTTTCCTTTTGACTCCCTCCCGCCCCCCAGGCTTTTACAAAGGCGTGTAGTCATGTCCCGATGTTAGGGATAAATCACATTTTGGAAGTCTGTCCCTTACCACTAGGTGGCAGTGTTTCCACGGTTTATTGTTCGTACTTGCACTTTGTGGGGAGAGGCCCCAAGGGACAAATGAATCTTACTTTATAAATGTTTAAGAGGGAAACGAGCCATTCTAAAACTAAGGTCGTTCTTTTAACATTTATCATCTACTTTTATACTGAAGAGGTACAATTTGCAACTACTTCTGGTCGCTTTTCTGTATTGCTTTAAATCATATCTTTTATGGACCAACTATTGTTGGACAATCTTTTTAGATTAATAGCCTACATTTCAAAAGAAAAGTTTTAAGTTTACAGAAAAATTTAACGTAAAACGTATTGACTTTTCCAATACCACATCGACATCCCTCCCCTTCACTGCTTCCTATTATTAACCTTTCCATTAGATTTATTTGTCCCCATGAATTGATATTGGTATTTTATTATTACGTTCCCTAGTTTATATTACTGTTCACTCATTTTGTCGTGCAATCAATGAGTTTTGGCAAGTGCATAATGACATGTGGACACCATTATAGTATCACAAAATAGTTTTTCTGCCTTAATAAAAATTCGCTTCTTTAGCCGATTTTTCTTTTCTCTAACTCCTGGAGCAGTGGCTACTGATCTTGTTACGATCTTTACAGTTCTGCCTTTACCAGAACATCCTTGAAATTATACAGTACATTAAATTTCATATAGTGTCTTGGAAGGCCTTTTTTCTCTGAGACATAGGCACGTACATCTCTTCCTTGTGTTTTCGTGGCTGGCTAGCTCTTGGAGGCACTAACGGTATCCATCCCCGAACACTTGCTCGCCTCTACCTTCCCACAGTTAGGAATAAACCTTCTCTGAACATTTCTGTGTGGACCTAAGTTTCAGCTCATTTGGATAAATACTAAGAAATGCAGTTGCAGGAGCATATAAGAAGGCTGTTTTATTAGGCAATTTGTTTTAAGATCTCAGCTAACGGAATGGGAGGGATATTTTGAATAACTTCATCCCAAATGTTGCTGTGTGTAACCTTTGGGCTCTATTTTCCAAGAAAACCGTGACCATTTCTCAGCCTGCTGGCTAAGACCATGTGTGGTACTGAAGAAAAAGGTGGATTGTGCTTGAAATTAGCGAGGCAGCAACAGGAGCCTTGCGCAGGCCCCGCCCTCGGGGAGGAGGAGCCACACCCACCCTGCCGCCCCGCCCCGGGGGCGGGGCCTCGCGGCTCACACACCGCTGACGCTTGCGCTCGCTTGGAGAGGAACCTCCAGCGCTCTTCCAGCCACAGTCAGGCGAAGCTGAGGCCAAGTGCTTCGTAGAAGGAGAATGTTTCTCTTTGCGAAATCAAATGGAGTGACCCAGAAATACCCAGATGATCCCTGACAGGACTTGTAGCTGACAGACAGGAGGCCACTGACAGTTGAGGCACAGCTGACACACACTAACTGAACACACTTCCAACGTCGGGGCGTTGGGTAGGTTCTGGCACACGGTGGGACCATGAGCACGTGCTGGGCCTTCATGTCTTAGAAAGAAGGACAAGGCAGGAACATAGGTTCCCTTGCTTTTACGTAAAACAGCTTTTCCCCTGAAGGAGAGGTAGCTTCAGGCTAGGAGGGATGGGGTGCTGTGGGTCGGCTGTGGCATTGGCAGCAGCTGTCAGCCTCCGGGCCTCAAGAGGCCTGTAGGGAAAGGGATTGTATGGGACGCCAATAATAACGAGAAAAGTTGTAGCTTCCCCCAGATAGTTTGCTAATTTATTGGAAAAGCTGTGTGGATTTTGTTGTATTTGGCGTATTGTGTGGATGTTTGTCTGTATATTTGCACACACAGCAGGTATATTTATGTATGACTCAATAAAGTGATTTCTAAAAATATACTTGTTTGGGCCAGCGATTCAGCGCAAGTGGTACTGCACCAACTTTGGAAGCAGAAGGGCCCGAGTTCAATCCCCAGTACTGCAAAATTAAAATTAAAAAATATATATACACATGCTTGTTCTGTCAAAAGCTATGCAAGTACTGGAAAATAAACACCAATTTGAGGAATGTGTTTAGAATGTAAAGCAAAGAGACCAGCGTTAAGATGTCTATAGTCACCAGAGGGCAGAGCACAGTGGGCGTCTCATTGGCAAACTCAGTACCCTCAAAGACTCTGCAATACAGGTGGTCCCAGTGCTGCTGTGAGTAGTTGACTCATCCTTGAGTCAAGCCAGCCTGAGGACTACACGGTCTGCTCCCTCGGAGAACTGTTTCTGTGTGATAACTGGCACTTTGCTAACGTCCCCAGCATGCACGATTGGAAACTGAGACCCAGAGGCTGCGTTATAAAATGTTCGCTTCTGTTTACTGAAAGACTGTGCTAATAATCTACTTTCTCTTCCCTACACCCATCCACTCCTTCTGGAGCAGCTATCAGAGCAGGAGGCTGAGGAGGTACACAGTCACACGTCACATGATGATAGTTCTGTCGGTGACAGACCACGTATTCTGCAGTGGCCCCAGAAGATCTCCACGAAGTTAAAAAATTCCGATCACCTGGTGACTTCATGGATGTCTTAACACTCTGGTGCAAGGAGTCGCTCGCGTGTCTGTGGTGATGACAGTGTGAACCCACTGACAGCTGTGTCAAAGTACAGCACATGTAATTATGGCAGCACATAACAAGCGCTTTAGAATCGTGAACGACTCTTACTGATTCATATTTTTACCCGACTACATGTTTGACTTGTGAAGAGGGAGGCCTAGTCTATGCGTAGGACACTGACAGCAGCGTCACATGCCTCGTTTATTGTGCCTCTAAATTTGCATCAAGAGTCACACTGAGTGAGTGACCTTGTCTCAGTTTAAGTAAGGACGCTCTGATGTCCACTCCACAGCGACACTGCATGATGACACCTTCTTAGGACACGTCCCCATCAGTCAGTGGTGTCTGGCTGTCTAGTTACAGGAAAGTGCCTGCCCTCAAGTGACACACAGACGCAGATAGCAAACGCCTCCTGCGCTCCTGCGTCACAGTTGAGGAAGAAGACCAAGAAGTTTTATAACCATATGTGATCCATGTTTCTCATAAAAGTAACAAGCAAGGCATCCCATAGGGGACAGCTGACTTCCTTTGTGGGAGAATTTCATGACCTTTCTTTCCACCTCACTCTCAGCAGTGTGCTGCTGATTCATTCAGAGACAGAGATAGAGAAGGCTTTAAGTTCACAGGCTCTGCACTGAGGAGCTTCCTGGGAGATAAGAGGGCACATTTACATCACCTAGTGAGATGGTCTTGGCAGGGGAGGCTCAGTCACCACAGACTTGAGGTGGCCACAGAAAATAGGACTCGGCCCTGAGCTACGAGACAGCAGTGGAGAGAGAGGTGAGGGTCTGCCTCATTGGGGACCCTCCACAGGGCCCGAGTAGAGGGTAGTTGCAGGTTAGAGCAGAGTAGAGTGAGTAGCTTTAATGAAAAACATCATCACTTTGCTTTGGGCCTTTGGAGCCTGGGGTGCTTCTGCTACTTGACCCTGAATCTCTGACCTCAGCAAAACCCAGTGAGTCAGAAGTCACAGCTGAGGGGCCAGAGGGAGACTTCTGTGGAAACAGCTGCAGTGGGGTCCTGTCCTTCCCCTCCTTATTGGTGCTATTGAGTCAAAGTCTCCATGGTGGGAGGTGATGACCGCCACTCCCCAGAACTTCTGTTATATTAGCTTTTATCTTTTTAAAAAAGAAAGAAATTACGTTCTGCTGCTTTGTTCCATGGGTCAGCCTCTGGTGGTCAGCCTCCCTCACTGAGGGAGCCAGTAGGCAGGTATCCCCAGGTTCGGGGGCGCCTTGAACACCTGAAGCTCCAGGTGGTGTGAGAGGGCTCGGCCCTGTGCACCTGCTCTGCTTCCAGAATTGCCCTCAGGTTGCAGATCCCAAACTCTCTCGCAGGGGCTCTGTGTATCACGCTGTCCGGTTTCCCACCAAGCTGATCCTCACAGAAAAGACAAGTCTTCAGCAGGTGTCGACTAAGAAATGAGAGGAAGATGTTTCTGGCTGAGCCTGCAGAGATGGATGATGGGGGAGACAGAGCTGCCACATTTCTGCTCTGCCACATCTCTGCAACCACCAGCCCGGTCTCACGGACTGAACCTCAGAAGTCCTTTAAAATAAGTAAACGACTGCACCTGCACCCCCAAGGGCAGCTGATGTTTTACAGAGAGTGAGAAAGTACCTTTTCTGCCAGACAATTGCCAGAACATTTCAAAACAGAGGCTTAGAGAGATTTCTGCCATTAAATGATTTTGTTGCCAAAAAGCAACATGTTACATCTATAAAAGCTCTCGTGTCTTGCACTTTGAAACTTGGAAACACCATTTTCTAGGCCTATAAAGGGTTCCCAGGGGCTCAGTGAGTTTTACAACCTCTTTGGGAAACTTCTAAAAGTAAAGGAATCCCAGTGAAGCTGCTGATGTGAAGGAAAGTGGACATTTAATAACTGAAAAATAATGATCTCCTCCTCACCCTCCTTCTCCTCCTCCTTCTTCTCCTGTGTGTTTGGAAGATGAAGCTGAAAAACAAATATTGTGAATCAGTACTTTTCACAGTGCCATGGTAAGATGCGCTATGATTTTCCAAAGGATGAAGTATTTCTAGCCACCTTACTTGTACTAAGATATCGCTAATAAGTAATTGAAAACCACACAAAATATTTGAAAACACCAAATGTCATTCTTGGTAAATGAAATACAGTTTTATTAACTTATTTAATAAATATGTACTGAGTGTCCCCTCTAGGCCCAGAACCCTGAAATACGACCAGAGCAGGACTAGGATCAGGATCCTGTCTTCATGGAATTTCCATACTAGAGATGAAGGGGAAAATGCAAGAACCATTTAAATTTCTAAATCTAACCCATTTAAATTTCTTTTTCTTGCATTTAAAAATTTCTATTTCAATATGTCTCATGACATTTATTTTGAAGTGGAGGTAGATAATTCATAACAAATGTGTTTTTCATTATGTAATGTAATACACACAATTTACTAGTATGTTATTACATATATTTCCTTATACACATATGATATATGAGCATATATTTGTGAATCACTTTGTGTCTAGTATATGTTAGAGACCATAAATTAAAATGATGTAGTATGTTATATATAGTATGTATTTGTTTACATCTATTCATGTATTTCAGTACATTGTAATTATATGCACATACACGCTTAGTATATGCATACATTTACATGTCAGATACATAGATTTTTCATGCAATATGTATATATATACTACCTTCGTGTGCATATATAATCTTCTATATCTGCTCTCCTCATCTTTACAGATTAATTTCATTATATTTCCTTTTTTTGCCATAAGACTAGACACCACTATTACCTAGTCCTCAGGTTCCTGTTTTAATAAAAAGGTGGAGACAACCCCGGAGAACTTGCTAAGCCCCTCCCCCGTGACATCTCCCCGCCCACCAGCACCTGGGCCCACCTAGTGAGCGCTGCCTTCTCTCAGACAGCACGTGATTTGCTCTACCCTCTGGTGTCCCTCCCCTGGGCTCGTGCCCTGGAGCCCCCTCCTGTTCACACGGACTCCTCCCCCCATCTAGGCCTCCCACTGTCCGCTCCGCTGGGTCACCCACTCCGTGTAGAGCTGATGTTCCTTCTGGCTTGATTCCTTTAGTCCCACGTTCTGTTATCAGTTGTCCCAAGTCTCTGTTTCCCCCTAGAAGAATTCTTAAACTCATTGTCACCAGCTCTTCTCAAGATTTTGTCCTTACTCTTTTTCCACAATTCCACTGCCAAGCTCAGTACTGACTTCTGAATTCAGAAATCCTCTCAGCTCCCAGTCATCCTGTAGCAGACCTTCTACCAGCATTAAACATGGAGTCTCCTTCCTCCCTCTGGAAACTCTTTGTAGCCGTGGCTTCCAGGACGCACCTTTACCTGGTAGTTCTCCAGCTTCTCAGTGGCGCTGCTGTGTGGGATCTGAACTGACGTGTGTGCGTCGCTGTGCCTGATCTCAGGCTTCGATGTATCTAGAGCTGCACTTACTTTGAAGGGGTCTCCGTGACCTGGTTCCTTCAAGCACCATGGAGAACTGAACCTTCCAAATGCACAGCTTTTCCTCTGAACTTCAGATCTCCAGCCAACTAGTCATCTTCAATCAATATACTTCTATGTAGCAGGAAAATAAGATATGGCTCCTATACTACAGATGGGATCAAGGAAGGAACCCATCCCTGAGGAAGCTAAGGGGTGCCCCAGGAAGGGACTGGAGAGAGTCCACAGATGCCCTCTCTGTAAAGGGATTCTCTACTGATGGGAGTAATGACAATGACACCAGGTAGAGCTCAGCACAGGCTGACCCAGCCCATGTAGTAGCTTCCAAAGACAGATGACCAGTAGACAGGGTGAGGAAATTATCAATGGATCATTGTGTTAGTTACCTTTCTCTTATTGCTGAGACAAAATACCTCACATCCCAGGTTAGAAGGGAAGGGGTTTATTTGGCTTAGAGTTTATAGAGGTTTCAGTCTATAATTGGCTGGGAAGGCAGGGATGGGAAATGGTTATTGCAGAGGAGAAGCAACACGACGCTCACAAGGCAGCAGAAGCAACATGAGGTAGAGAGTTTAACAGCATCTTTTCCCCTTTTCTCCCACTCAGATGACCGGGGCTAGCGTGGTGCCAGACTAATCACTCACATGTGTGGTTTAATGACCACACGTCCTTATCACCAGCCTCACACATTCCAGAATCCACTACCTCGGAAACAGAAATCCCCACCTCATCTGCATGAGGTTTTGGGAAGACATCTAAACACAAACCAAAGCAACATCCAACTCATCACGAGCAGACTCATCACGAGCAGACTCATAACAAGACAAACAGCTAAGTCTCCAAAACCGGACTCTGTCCTGGGATTCACTCTCCAGAGTTAGCCAGAAAGCAAGATCCATTTATTGCATCAGCAAAGACTATGATGTAAAAGAGAAAGGAATCTCCAAATGGAAGGCCGGGACTAAGAGAACTCCAATCTGCCATTCTGAGTCCTTTCTTCTGTGGCAGCCATTAGCTCATTATGGCGGCTAACTTCTGCAACTCTGCTGAAAATGGGCTGTTTACGTCACCGTTTTATACCCAGAGACTCGGAGAGCTTACATAAAGTGTAGCCCTGGAGTTAAGGCAGCTTTGTCTGGATCTTGAACCCATACGCACAGTGTGTGACACAGCTCCAGGGTCATAATTATGGACAACTTGGATAGAAATTAATATACAGACAGAGAGGGGCTAGGCAGAATAAGGACTTCAGGATTGTCACTGGAAGCATTTGAAGACCAAGAGACTTCAAGATAAAGATGCAATGACCAGGCCTACAGGCCTCCCCAAAGGCATAAGAAGTAACTTGGAATTGTGCTGTGATTGGTGTCACCTGGCCCAGTAAAGTCCAGGTGGACCTCAGTCACCCAGAAGAGTGACCAAAGCATCCAGACCCATTCCTTCCCCCAGATGCCTTTGCTCTTTCTCTGTTCCCTTGTTATGTGAACTGCTTCTCTATTGGGTCAGTATTAGCTAAGCAGCTATACTTGTAATTTTATTGGTTGATTATAGTTTGACCCATGTTATTCTCCCCTCGTAATTTTGTATCCACCTTGTGATTTTGCTCTAGGAAACATAGTAGAGAAGAGGCCTTGCTGGCAACCCACTTGCAGGTTCCCTCTTGTCTCAGGAGTGTACACGCTCTCAATAAATTTCTCCTACTCTTGCCCTCCATCGTTCCTTAGAATTCATTCTTCATTTTCAGAGGACGTGAACTTAGCGTAGCTGGTATCTAGCAAGTTAGGTGCTGTATTTCCCCCGGCCTAATTGCAGGTTATAATAAAAGAGAGGGCGATTTTCACGGTGAGAGTTCACTGAAGGTGTGTGGTCTGCTGACCTTCATGGACGCTCATTAGCTCGTCTGCCCGGCTCTGGCCTCCCAGGGTCTCAGGACAGCCCCCAAGGGCAGCTACGCTCTGGGACAGAATGGACCCCCCAGTCCAGGACCTTTCAACGGCTGTGCTACTCCTGCTGTCAGCTTTTGGGGTGGTGGGGGGGGCCTGAATTCTTAAGTTTACTCTTGTTTAAACTAGCTCTAGAATATTAAAGTCTCACAGACAGAAGAATCCCACTCACATAAAAACTGCATGCAGGTCAACATACACAAAAAGAGAACTTAGAGAAATACAAAGTCAATCGACTTCCTTTCTAAACTTAGAAATATAAAGTAACCAAACTCGAATATTTTTTCCCAAAACCAAATATATAATCAAATTTCAGATTTAAAAAGCATCTGAAAACCATCGAAAGTAGCAGGGACTCTTGTAGAGTGTGTGGGGGAGTCCTTTTTTAAAAAAGGAAACAAACCAACACAAGGCCAACAAAATAGCATGACATTTTTATTCATTTATTCATTTAGTCAGTAACAAAATAGACAGTTTCAACTGATTGAGTTAAAGGTTGTATCAAACTGAGCAGCCCTTGGAACAGTTCATTCTTTGTAAAAGCAGACGTTCATGAAGTCAGAAATTTACAGCACATAAAACTGTAAAATGCCTATACTTTCTCAGAATGTTCAGAAATGCCTCTGGTTCATTTAATAAGCATTCAGAAAATGCCTACTGAACACAGCCCTCTTCCATTTCCAGGACAAAATGCGAAGCGATGAGAGTACAGTGGAGTGAAGCTTTCCCACCTGGCAAATGAATAGGTTGGCTTATTCCTTATGGGCACGTTTGCATAACTGGGCTGTACTAAATGTAAGAGACAGGTGCTAAGAACAAAAATAACCAAATAAGGTTTTCTGAGCGCTGCCTCTCTTAGATGCAGTCATTGCAATGGCTGTCATGAAAGACGTGTACAGAGAGGAAGTGAATGGAAGGTGGTAGGATATATTCATTAAAACTTGGAAAAACAAAATGAAACCAAATGAAGAAATATCTTTGCCCCTTTTGGTGCCTTCCCCTTCAGGGTGTCTAATCAGCTCTTTTGAGTGAGTGGGAAGCAGGGAGAGACTTTCGGTCCCACTGCGGCAGCGGGCAGAAAGGGTACAGGGACAATTCCCAGAGGCGGCTGGAGGAGTCTATCCATGTCTCATAGAGCCACCGGCTCTGAAGTTTAGACAATTTCACTTTTAGAAATGTCTGCAATTGCATGCAAGGAGCACGATTCGCTTCGTTTCTGCCTGTGCTGTTGACAGCTCACATGTCCTCTGTTTTCTCCTATTTGGGTCAAGCTATTGATTGTGCTATTAATTGTGAGTGTCAGGAAAAGCAGAAAGCACAGTTGTCTGCCTTTCTTAAGTTTTGAAGAGAACGTGAAGGTGGCGATTACTATAACATTTTATTTCCTAAGTGGCAAGAGAAATAGGACATTTTCTTACTAAATATATCGCCCACATGAGGCAGGAACCCTAGGCGTACAGATGCGGAGGATATGCTGCCGGAGCGGTTTATGGAGAGCTTTCTGTCATTTTGCCCCGTGGTTTGGAAAGCTATCTCCAAGTACCCTCGTCAGCGTGTGTCCTGCAGGGCGGCCTGTGCCGGGTGAGGCGAAGCTGTCCAAATCCCTGCTCCCTAGTTTGACTTTCAACCATCTCTTACTTTCTGCTCTCAATCTCCCTGTCTCTCCCTTTGCTTTATTCTCCCTCTTCCCACCATTTTTTGTCATGCTTTTTTAGTTCTTTCCTATTTTTCTGTTTCCTGTCGAGCCAAGAAGCAGAAGCAGCGTGGGAATGACAGCCTCATTAGATCCTGCTTTGTCATCTGCTGTCTGTTTACTTTGAGGAAGGTCATCTGATGCCCTTGGACCTCAGTTCCCAGAATCCACACTAGTAACACATCTGTGAGAATGGTACAGGCTGGCGTACCCATTCCCATTACTTCAGGACTACACACAAGAAGCTGGTGTTCTTATTGAAGGAACTGACCTGGTCAGTGGACTAGGGAAGATCACCTCTCTAGTCTGCTGCCCGGGAAGGGGTAGGGCAGAGAGGTAGACATCCACTTGGCCTGCGTCCAAGTGATGACCAAGTAATGGCCGGCAGCATTCCAAAGCCAGTTACACGCGCTTGGTCTCTGTCACCTGCCTGAAGTTGTCCCCACTCCCTCCCGTCTCTGCACAGCAGGGAGGCAGCGGTAATGGCCAGCTCCAGCGCAGGGCCGCTGTCTGTCGCACTCTCGCTTCCTTTTGCCTTGCACACTCTGTCGCCCAGGCCCACGCTGCGTGCCTTGAGCAGCTTACAGTAAGCCAGCAGTGAAAGAGCGCACTGTCCTAGGATGAGAACAACGCAGACCCACCCAGCAACCAGTTGGCTGGGCGTTGTTTTTCCAAAACTGGTGCCTCTTCTCCTTTGTTGCCCTTTTCAGAATGTCTGGCTGGAGTTCGCTGAGGGTTTTCAACTCTGTGTTGTCATCCACTGAGCTGCATTTCTGCATTAGTCCTGCGTGGCCTTTACCACATTCTCTTTTTAAAAAATAACTCCAGATTTTTTTGAGATATAACTCACATACACTGACAGCACCAACCAGTGATTTTTAATATTTTCAAGGAGTTATGCGAACAGCACTCCAATCAGTTTTGTGATTTTCGACACCCTAAAAGAAATGCCTTCACTCATTTGTGGTCACCCCTCTTCCTCCTCCTCTCCAGCACCTTTTGGCCACTAATTTAGCCTCTGTCTCTGCAGATTGTTGTACAAGTGGAATAATGTGGGACCCTTTGCAACACAATTCTTTCACTTAGCTTGATGGCTCCAAGGCCCGACCAAGTTTCAGCAAGTATCAGTGCTTCCTCTTTGTGGTTGAATATGTCACTGTATGGATACACTTTCTGTGTAGCAATCCATCAGCTGATGAACGTGGACTGATTCTGTTTTTTAGCTATTATGAATAATAATGCTGTAAACTTTTAAGTACAAGTTCTCGGGATTTTTTTTGTTTTTGTTTTTTGTTTTGTATACCCCTAGAAAAGAAACTGATAGGTCACAAGGTAAATCTCCATTCAGTTTGCCAAGGGTTTTCAGTTTTGGGAAACTGCCAAAGTGCTTACCATTTTATATTCTCACTAGCTATTTTATGCAATAGTTCCAATTTCTCCATATCCTCACATCCCATTCTATTTTATGAGTTTCTCTGTATGAATCTTACTTCTTTTGGACTTAAGGTCCTTGAGAGTAAAAACTCTCCTAAGATCATCATAGTAGCAACAGTAGGACCTTAAATCCAGCATGTTTTGAATAAATTTCACCTGTTACTGGGGCATACAGTAGTTTTTTATTATAATGTTACATTTCCTTACTAGAAGATAACCCAACTTCAGGAGAAAATATAAATTTATTTCACATTTGTCACAGAATTTAGTACATAAACAAAGCTATAATTTACTGAACATGTACATGATTCTCGCCACATATAATCTTATTTTTTAAAGGGGAATGTGAGATTCGTGTTACTCTTCCAAGTAATCAATAGCAAAACTGAAATTCAGAACTAAGTTTTCATTGTATCACACTGTCCTTTGTGGTGAAGGAATTGCACTCAGTAGGAAGAAGGAGAGATAGGCTCATTTGAAATCCTGTTTTTCTCTCTGTAATAAACTCCTAAAAGGCAAGGATCAGTGTTTTCTTTCATATTTTACGGTACCTGGTTCAGTGGTTATTAAGAATAAAATTATTTCTAATTATATAAAGTTTGGACAATGACATAATGACTAAAACTCCCAAATAGAAAAGTAAGGTACTGTTGCAGTTTTATTTCAATCTTCATTTACAATTACTAGATAACAGGGTAAGCATCTACCCACTTGCCAATGGCCACACTTAAAGGCGTAGCCAAGACTAGATCTCCCTTACATCTCCAACCATTGGCTTATTTCAAAACGTCACCGCATAGGAACCGCAGAAGCGCTGCCTCCTGTTTGATGTCCGTCAGCAGGTACCACCAGCTGTCAAAATAGCAGAAGTGGCTGAAAAGAAAAAAGGTCTTTGCCCCGAGCTAACATGGCCGCACTGAGACTTCAGGTTTAGGGCAAAGAATAACGATCACGTGAAGAAGATACTATTTTTTGATTGGTTCTTTCTCCGGGAAAGGCGGGACACAGTAGCCTAGCGTGGCCCGTCTTAAAGGAACCACCGCTGAACCCGCCGGCCCTCCGCTCTCTGAGCTGGGCCAGCCGGGCGCCTCCGCCCCTCCCACGCGGAACGAAGACGAGCGGGGCCGGCGCTCGGAAGCCGCGTCGAGGGGAGCGGGGGTGAGCGCCGGTTGAAGCGCTCTTCCACACAGGGTTAAGCGGCAGCCGGCAGCCGCCGCGCAGAGCACAGAGCGCTAGGCTGTGGCGTGCGAACTCGGCGCAGCCGGCGGGGGCGCAGGGGGTGCGCGGGCGCGAGCGCCGGGATGGAGGACGGCGTGGCCGGGCGCCGGCTTGGGGCGGCGGGGGAGGCAGCCGAGGCGCGGGCGCGGCCCGGGGTGAGGCTGCGGCCCTTCGCGCCCTTCTCCGGGGCGGCCGAGGCCGACGAGGGCGGCGGCGACTGGAGCTTCATCGACTGCGAGATGGAGGAGGTGGACCTGCAGGACCTGCCCAGCGCCACCATCGCGTGCCACCTGGACTCGCGCGTGTTCGTGGACGGCCTGTGCCGGGTGAGCGCCGGGCCGGGCCTGGCCGTCGGGCGGAGGGCGGCGGGCGGACACTTGTTGCCGGGAGGAGGCGCGGGTCACCGCTCGAAGCTTCTGGCCGCGCAGGCAGGGCGGGGAGAGCCTGGGACGCGGCGAGCCTAAGACGAGCGCCACCCCAGCCTCGGTCCCCGGCGCCCGGCTGGGCGGAGTGCAGGCTCCTCGGGTGGCCGTGCGCGGGCGGCTCCGCTCTGCCTGGGGCTCGTCCCTGCTTTCCGGCCGCGCCGCTGCGCCCTGGGGGTTATTGGGGCGAGGAGCAGCGAAGTGCTAGGGCATCTGCTGGTGAATTCGCACCCGCAGTGGCTGGGGAGCCCCAAGTGCACTTCGGGGGGCTCTAAGCGCAGCCCGCTTTTCCTCGTCGGATAGAAGAGGGTTCACCTCTTTCGCAGGGAGGAGGAAACAGACGTTGAGCAGCGACGTGACTCATTGTTCACAAACAGGGTGACGTCTCCGCATTCCCAGTCCGCACTGTTGGAAGGAAAGCCCGTGTTTGGGTGAGGATCTGTGGTTGCTCATTATCCTGCAGTTGGTTGGCCAGTTTGGGTCCAGTGGTGTTGGAGGAAGGCGACTATTTTCTAAGCCTTTAGGATATTAAGTCGGGAATCGTGTTCCCTTGAAGGAGTGACATGCCACCACAAGTGACATTCAGGACATTAGGAGTTGGTTCCCACTTCCCCCAAATCCACACTCTGGGGAGCGGAGGGGCAGCTACGAGTGATCAGTGATTGCGGGGGAGGAGAAATTTATTTCAAATCTCCAGTTATTGTGCAGAATAAAATTTGGACACTGTAGGCGTTGCGGAATGAAACCAGCTTCTGAGAGCTCCCCATTAAGAGAGCAGCTGTCAGAGAAGCAGCGCTTTCAGCGCTTGGCTCCGAGTCCGCGTGTACCATCAATGAACTGTATTTGGAGGCAGCTGCCAGGAGGAACACCGTGATGGAACAGGGAAAATGATGCGCTTTAGACCTATTTATGTATAATTTATATGCCCATTTACTTAAAGAAAGGATTCGCAGTGGCGGCGTAAGCTGCTGGGCTGGTTTCTAGAGCAACAATCGTCCCCACGCTGGGTCTTCTTCATCTTACTGTCAAACCTTTTCCTGTCCTGATGCGCTGAACTCTCGCCAGCATTTCAAGCCTCTTTCTCAGGAGTCCTGGGCTGTCTTTCCCTGGAGCAAGATCAAGACACCCAAGACCACGCTTACCTGTGGTAAGGGAGGTCTGGCACTTTGTAATTTTACCTTCCTCCCATGTCGGGGGCCCCTTTACTCTGTATTTTCTAAGGTTTTGCCCACTGTGCCAGCTGTTCATTTTAACATTCATTAGATTGTGCAGTGGGCCAACCACTATTCTAAGACGGGAGGAGGTAGCCGTAAACAAAACTGCATGTTCACCTGACATTTTTAGTAGGGGAGGCACACAGTAAATACCAAATGTATCAAGAGTTGAGGCTAGGAGGAGAGTGAGATGTGGGCAGTCAAGGTCCAGGAAGGGCGGAGGTTGCTTTGAGACATCGCTGGTCAGGAAGGGTCTCCCTGAGAAGGCCAGACCTTGAGTAGAGACCCTGGGCTGCTTTTGTTCATTTATTCTCTGCTGTCGATTAGATGCCGTTTTTCAGACAGGTTTAGGACCAGAAGATAGAGCAGTGGACAAGCCAAACTCTCTGCTTTTGTGGAGCTTGAGTGCTAGTAGTTGAAGAGGAGATGGACAATGGAAAAGAAAGAAGTGAGCAAGATACTTTTGGATGTAGCTATTCCTCAGAATGGATTAGTATTGGTTCTGGGAAATTCCTCAGATACTAAAACCCATAGACACACAGATCTTTCACATAAAGTATCATAGTGTTTGCGTTGACCCCAGACACATCTCTCACTGAATCACTTCTCAGTTACTTGTAGTACCTAGTGCAGTGTACATGCTGTGTGAAAAGTAATTATACTGTATTTTTAGAATAATAAGGAAGAAGTCTGTATATGGTCAGTATTGAGGTATTTTTAAAAATACTTCTGATTCAAGATTGGCTGGTTCTACAGACATGGAACCCAAGGAGACAGGACTGACAAGAGTTCAGTGGAGAATAAAGCAGAAAAATGTGTAGAAGGCGATAGGGAGGTGACCAGGCCATAGTGCTCATGTGTGACAGCAGAGCACACTGTGGTGGCTCAGAGGTTTTACTGAAGAACTGATTAACTGGGGCGAGCCCCAGGGAGTCTACGAGAGACAGGCCCCAGAGAGGAGCAGACCGGGCTCTGGTGACAGTGTGGGTACAGGGAGATGCTCACGGAGTCAGTGTGGAGCCTCTTCAGATTGTGTGACCCCAAAAGGCTGCTGCACACCCGGGGACATTTGCGTGGCTGGCTTCTAGGGAGAGGGAATAGCAAATGCTAAAGTACCGAGGTGGTGAATTCGGTGTTCAGGGCACGAAGGAGCCCTTGAGTGTTGAATGAGAGGGGAAGGTGGCTGAGGTCAGAGGAGCAGTCAGAAAGCTGCGTGAGAGTCTCGGGGCTCATGGTAGCACTCAGATGTTATTCTAACTGTGCAGATGGGTAGAGTGGCTTCTGAGGAGGAAGGTGGATGGGCTGGAGGTGAGCAGGCCAGGCTGGGAGGCTGTCACCACTGTCCCTGGCGGGTGGAAGTAATTGCTCTGGTGAGGGATGAGGGAGGTAGAAAGAGAAAGGGACAGAAACTCCGTTCCAGCTTCCCTATGCTGTTTGGAGCCGTGGGAGTTTCAGAATGGGGCTGGGAAACTCAGGGCAGTGTATGCCCTCTTGGAGAGACCTATAAGATTTACAGCAGTGGAAGAAGACCTAAAACCTGAACCTGAGGGCTCCATCCCCTAAGGCGAGGCAGCCATAGAACTCTGGTTGAGGAAAGTCCTTGGTAAGCCTTCCACAGATGGCTTCTCTTTCAGCTGAAACCATCGCTTTGAGGTTCTGACCTTCATGGTGACCTCTTAGTATTTTAAAGGCCGCTCTTCCTTTGGATGGTGCAGTGGAAAGGTGAGTCTACTCTAGGTAGGTGGTGTCAGCCTTTGAGGAGACAGGTTATAACTACAAGGCTGACAAAAGATCCTGTGGGTCAGCAACCTCTCTCTCAGCCGGTCTGTTAAGGAATCACACTAGGCAGTGCTGACATGTGGGAAAAGGCTCACAAACTTGTTTACATACAAGCTCATAAAAAGAAGAAAACAAAATTGACCTGAACTACTAATTAATTGAAAATCTGCATCAGAAACTGTTGTATAACTATCTATTAACAGTATGGTCTATTTTTCCTAACTGGCTCATCAGTCGTGCAACTTGTAATGAGTATGTTAATTAAACATCTATACCTAAAAATAACTGGAACTGTATCATCATTACTTTAAAATATTATTGAACATTCATGCCATTACTGATGAATGAGACTTTTATTAAAATTTTCTGTTTGTACAGATATTTCCATAGCATATTTCATTATACTAGCTACTCTTTTTGTGAATAACTTGTTACTTAGAAAAGCAAAGCAGTATTTTAAACCAATAATTACATGTGCTTTGGTTTGCTGACAAATAGTAGTTGGTTCTCTAGAATAAGAGCTAAGTAGGAATTTGAGAGTTCTCAAATAGTATTGTTAGTCTCCAAGCAGTGAATAAACTTCCAAATACAAACGGAAACTTAGGCCCTTTTTTTGGTTGCCTCAAATGTGAGAGAGCAGTGCTTGAAGGTTAAGCCAGAAAAGCATGAAAAATCTTCTTTTCTACCATATATACTCACTTTATTCTTTCTTTCCTTTTTTTCTTTTAGTGTCAGGAATCAAACTCAGAACCCTGAGCTTATGAGGCAGATGCCAGAACCACTAAGCTAAATCCTTGGCCCCAACACTATCTTTCTTTTAAAAAATACCCACTTAAGATTTGTGATAGCTACTTAATCTGGTTTTCTGGCAATAGTTAAGTATTCTGACTGGTGTAAAAGGAGTTCAAATGATGCCCTTGGAATGTGTTGTGTCAGTTGAGATGTTTTTGCACATTAGAATCTACAGGAAACTTTGAGAAATTCCTGTGCCCAGACTGCTGCAGATCGACCTCGGTCTAAGGCAGTAGTTGGGAATTGTCTGGAAAGCTCTGCAGGTGATTCTAATTATTACAACTGAAGTCCTTCACTAGAAGGGCTTTGGCCTGACCAGAGGCTAATAGTGTCTTGATAACACGTCCTGCTTCGAGCTGTATAACTTAGTCTCTCTTTGCCTTGATTTCTGTGAATCTATAATGGGTGTGATCTTTTCTCTTCCTGGAGTGTCTGACCTTGAAGCCTAAAAGCAAGATTATTGAGAGGGATCAGGGGGACTCAAGGGCCCCATATGGCCCTACACAGTCAGCAGTGTGGTCCCGCATAAATTGTTAACGTTACCATGTGCATTTTAGCCCTGTTTCTCCTGACTTGATTGCATGGCGCTTGTACCAAACTTATCAGCAACAGCCGATGACTGTTGGGAAGGGGACAGTGCGCTGCCAGCCCCGCCTCTCACGCCCACTACACACTCAGAGGGCTTGAAGTCCTATCAGAAGTTACTTGCGCTTGTGTTACTTAGTGAGTAAAATGGGAGCAGTTACCAGTACAGAACTGTGGCGGTTCAGCCCGTCTCTGAGTGTGTATAAATGCGATGACAGGTGTTCACTGTGATTGAGCAGGCATGTGTGTTATTTAAGTACTAAGCATGAACCGGTGTTATTTATAAAATAATTTAATAAGGTAAAATGTTAGAAAGTAAAGGAAGTTTTGTTACTTACACACATTAGCTCTGTAAATCATTTTATATGCTAGCTCAAGACAGTTCTTTCTCCCATTGCTGCCCTGTTAGGCCAAAAGATTGGACACCAGGACCCATGGCCAGTGCCCTATGGACAGGTGACAGAAGTGACACAGGAGCATTTCACTGGAGCAGCAGGCTCCCTCCTTTCACCTGGAAACGCCACTCCTCAGGGCAGATCCCAGAGGCCTCCCCGTTCTTGACTTTTGGTAGACAACGCCTCACTGCGTGTGAGTCTGATGACTGCAGTGTTTCTGGATCTGAGGTGGCAGAGCCGATGCACACAGCTTCTCCTCCTGAGGTCGTCTGTCCTTAGCCACGTTTTCGCCTGTTCCCATTCCAAGTCAGCCTGCGTAGCATGTTGTAAAATATGACGTGCACATAGAGACTAGCAGCTGGGAAATCCAAGCCATCCCATTTACACCTTTCCCCCCTAGTGCAAGAGTAGACTGTGTTGTTTCTCCAACATAAATTATGGATAAAGTTTGTCCACGAGTGGCCTGATTGCCAGTATCTCACGATTCTGTGTATTCAAGTGTGCTCAGGATGTTGTTTGTTGTTACACGGTGTAAGCTTTGCTTTAAAAGTTACCCACTGTTTTAGAGTTTCAGACTCTTAAGTCAAATGAGGTTTTGCATCCATAGTTTTTTGTTTTTTTTTTTCAATTCCTCCTTACCACTACACTCCCCAGCAAATGTTTGGTTCCATTTTCAGCTCCATCTGCCACCATCATCCATTGCTTGAAGCGCCTCTTCGTCACTGCAGTAACTTTAAAAGTTACCGCCTGCCACTCCAGACTTTTTAGGCCTCGGGACAATTACATAAGGGAAGAGAAAGTAGGCTTTGTGACACAGCAGAATAGTGAAAGCGGAGGCTGTCGGCTCCCAAGTTGACAGTCCAGACTGTATCCTCTACCTTTTGTTTACTTCCTTAAAAAAAAATGAAATCAGACAACACAGTACACTGTTTTTCGTACATAGCAGGGAAGGACCTGCTCTACACAGTTGTATAAATACGTCACTCCTGTTATAGTAACAGTGATTGTGCACATGTATGTGTGTGCGTGTGTGTGACCAGCCGCTCGGGGGACCATCTCGAGGCCAGGGGAAGGGCCAGCTGTGTGCAGTACAGTTCAGTGTGAGAATTTCCCCATGTAAATACTGAGCCCCTTCGACCCGAGGACAATGATGTTAATGAGATGCCTGTGCTGTGCACGGAGTGGGGAGGAGCTAAGCCTGCTGTGGCCCTGGAGGGTAAAAGTACCTCACACATTTTAAAAATATAATAGCAAGAGAATATCATAAACCTTTACCCCAGCTTTGAGGTTGGGGCAAAGGGTGACTTTGTGTCTGAGTCCTAGTCAGTGTAGAAACCCTGAAGTGAAGTCTGTGTGCCAGGGCAGTGTAGCTTCACGGTCATCCCTCTGTTCATAGGGTCGCTTGGGAAGTGTTTACCCACTGTGTGCCTTGGCATCGCTGCCTGAGAATTGCATTGCTAATGGTGGAAGTGCCTTCTAAGGTGACTGGGACATCATAATGCCCACTGTACCTTCGTATATTAATACCTCATCCATTGCCAGCCCAATGGATGTGTGCGTGGGTGGGAGTCCAGGGTAGCTTGCTTGGTGGCCGTGGCCCTGTCCTGGCTGTCAGCTGTGGTCTCCCTCATGAGCTGAAAGAGACCGACAGCAAGGCATCCTGTGGGGTGGACTGAGGTCTCAGCTCCTGGGTGGCTCTTGGCTGGTGACTTCCCTTAACTCCTCATCCATGAGCTTCAACATGGTGGTTGGTGTCCCTCAGAGCAAGTGGGCCTGGGCCTCTGAGGCAGAACAGAAGCTACCATCAGCACTGTCCGTCACCTTGGCTGTATTCTGTTCCTTGGAGCTGGGCAGGAAGTACAGGTCAGTGACAAGAAGGGTATGACCCAAGGCAGGAAGGCCAGGAGGGGTCCCCAGGGCCAGGGACAGGCTGCTTGTCAAATAAGAGGTTGGTATTTTCTTTATAAAGTTTTCCAACTGCTATGGAGCCATTGATATTAGAAATATTTATTAATTAGCTGGAGGATGTCGCTCAGTGATAGAACACTTGCCCAGCATGTGTGAAGCCCTGGCTTCCATCCGCACCACTGATGAACAAGTTTGTAAAAACGATCATTAAAGTTTCAACTGTGTGGAAAAATACACTCTTAGCCTCTGCAGCTTAATATAAAATAACCACACAGATAGTATTATAGCTAGATTTTTAGGTTCCTGAAATATCAAAAGCTGTTAGCACATTTCTGAAAGGAGAATTAGAGAAACTGAACCTTGTAGCTGGGAAAGGCCTGGTACTTTTCCCTCCACTGCTAATTTCACCAGGTGCAGTGTGAAATTCCTGCGTGCAATCATAATTAACACCGTAGAGAGAGGTATTTGAGGTGGCCTGAATTTAGAATGAGAAAACACAAGTGTTATTTAATTCGGAGAACTAAGTTTAGATTTTTTCCCCTCAGTATAACAATAGCTTGTCTTACTTTATCTCACAGTATTAGTCTGTTAGGGCTGTCACTTGAAAACATGGCACATTTAGTGGCTTAAAGAACAGGCGCTGGTTTTCTCCCCCTTCTGCAGGTGCCAGCAGGTTGTGTCCTCTGTGAGCGGGATCCTGAGTTCACCTTTGTTCCCCAGGAGTCCCACTGGGTCAGGACCCCTCCCATGGCCTCACTGAACCTTACTTTCGAAGAAATCTCATCTTCAAATATGACCACACTCAGATTAGGTCTTCAATATATTAGAATTTGGCCAGACATATTTGTTTCATAATGATCACTTTTGTATCTTTTGTTAATCTTTGTGTCTTGTTGACAGTTAACACAATAGTTTCTATCTATAAATGTGACATGCTTTATTTTGTACATAAATATGCCATTTATGTGTTCCATGATTTCCAATTTGTGAGAACCTTATGAGGTAGGTGCTATTATCATCCTCTTGCTACAGAAGCAGAAACTGAGTCTGAGTGTTCAACAGGTTCATCTCAGGCCCCATGGCAGGAAGCACTGGTCTCCATGATGTGCGGGCCTCTCATCATCTCACAGTGTGACAGCGTATGTTCAGTATGGTAGCATACACCTGTGATTCCAGCACACTGGAAGCTGAGGCATGAGAATCCCAAGTTGCACAGCCCATGCAACTTAGGAAACCCTATTTAAAATACACACACACACACACACACACACACACACACACACACACTCAGACAAAACACTGAGGAAATAACAGAGGTATCACCTATGTGAGCCTCAGTTTCCTGAGGAAAACAATACTTTCCTTACAGCAGTGTTGGGATTTAAATAAGATGCGAATGGTATTTGAAAACCCAAGCACATCACCTTCACGGTGTGAAATGCCATCCCTGCGTTCTGCCCGGCTCTGAACGCTGTGTGGTTGGCAGTCTTATCAGGGGAGTGCAGCCGCCTGTCCCCATGTCACCCCACAGGTCCAGTCATCTTTCCATGCTGGAGTTTGCTCAGGGAGCTTTGTCCAGCGGGATCCTCCTCCTGCTGCTCCTCTGGCCTCGGGCCCCCACCACCACCTTGTCTAGTGCTAAACTCTATGCCCATTGATGGCTGAAGGGAAGGAAGATCAGTTTCCGTGACTGAGACTTTGGTCTTCCATTGATCTTCGAAGTTTATATAAACTGATCTGAGATGACCTCGTGGCGCTATTCTGTCGAGTTACTATTTGAAAGTTTGCCAAAGGTAGCCTCACAATGCCAGAACCCTGGAGTGAAATGCCTTTAAACTAATTCGAGAATTATTGGAGACTTTTCCAAATGGCATATTAGCTTTTCCTTATTAGTAGGATGATAAAATGTCGCAGTTGTCTATATTGGTTTATGCCTATTGTCTCAGTGAAGGTCTTGGGATTGTTTTGTTTTGTTTTGTTTTTTTAAGAGATGAGGTCTTTAACTCATCTGGCCTTAGACTCCTTGACTTAAGAAATCCTTCTGCCTCAGCCTCCTTAGTAGCTGAAACTACACATACCCCTCCGCACTCAGCTGAGGAAATTCTTAATAGCATATTCTTCTACTCTTAAGTTTAGTTTGGAGAAATTATAAAATTAACTACAGAATTATGTTTCCTGTTAGTACTTGCCATTTTAGCCAAATATTTTATGTACCGTGTCTCATTTACTCTGCCCTCCAGCTCTCTAATGTGGATACTGCCGTCCGCCGACTTTGTAGGTGAAGGGGATGTCTTCTCCATTCACAGAAGCAGTGCACATGTGGGAATCTTGAGGTCCCTGAATGTCTGGCTGTGGGGCGGCCAGGTCTTCAGGGTCTTCGGGGCCTCGTCTGCAGCAAGGACTCAGCTCTAGTGGGTGACAGTGTAGCCCAGGAGTGTGTACCACCTTCCTCCTCAGAGCTTGTTTTGATGGCTCACTTCACTCTGGGAGAGATAACACCCTCTCCTCCTCCAGCTCAACACCTACAGCATGCAGTTGAAGTCACCAGAATAACCCCCAAGGAAGGTCTGTCCCGGGCCATAGTTTGGGGACTGCCCAAGGCTAGGGCGTCCCTGTTCCCAGAGAGACGGAGTCTGCTTTCCACTGATGCCTTTCAAAAGACCCGTGGTCACCACCAGGGGGAAGTAACTTCCTATATGTTCTGCAGTGGGCTCTGCTGCTGATGTAGACTCGATGTTAGCTAGGAAAGAAAGTGGATTTTCAGAATGAAAGGAGAAAGTCATGCCTTATGCTACAAAGAAAATAAGTTTCTAATTTAAACTTTGAAAATGAAAGATCCCTTCCCTTCCTGCAGTCCTGCAGCAGAAAGCCACACAAGTGAAGCTGTCACTTCCCAGGGGGCCCTTCGCATCTGTTGTGTGATGCTGCTGGTTGAAATATAAAATACAGAACCGTGTTCACCTCAAGAAAAGACTTTAAAGGAACGGCCCTCCTGTCATATGGTGCATTTCCATACAAACTTGTGCTGCGTACTCTGATTTTGTGCAACTTATGTGCAGTAGGATTCAGATAATCAGCATCAAGACATGCAGAGGCAGGCAGGGTGCAGCTCACTGGTAGCACACTTCCCTGGCACACGTGAGACCCTAGGTTGGATTCCCAGCTCCACAGTCAACTCAGGAAGCATGTCCTTTATTTGGGAGACAGTGGGGATTTTCTGAGCAAGTTTCCAGTACTAGCTACTAGCTAGATTACTCAGGGAAGGAAGGGTGGGGGGAGGTAGTGGCCAGAACTGTGTGGTAAAAACTGCTCCATGAGTCCTGAATCTCCATCATCCTAACTATGCCATGAAAGTATCCTGGACTGGAGCTGAGAGTCCAGGGAATTCAGGTAGATCGAGCCTTTGCCCATGTGTTGTCCTAACCTGTGAGTCTCAGCAGTTTGGAAAACTAAACCAGACTCCTAGGAGGAAAAGTAACCCTGCTGCAGTTGAGAATAAGCCTGCAGACCCTCAGGGATGGCCGGAAGGCGGTTGCAGTTCACTCGCACCAGATTCTCTGTCGGGAAGAGCTGCATCTAGGAGGTAGCATTCAAACTGGAGGCGGGGTGAGGTGGGCTGGAGGAAGCAGCTGTGCTGAGTGGAGGGGATGCTTGCGCAGAGGAAGCAGTGAGCATCAATGGCAGCTCTTACAGCTTGTACTGAAGCAGAGGAGCCCTGCAAGGGCAGGGTCCCAGAGCAGCTTCATCTGTGCACGAGGTGAGCTTCCCTTACTCGAAGAAAGCGCTTGGGAGCAGAAGTGCTGCAGATTTAGGATATTTCCCAAGTCCGAATGAGCATGTCAGGTGTTGGAATGGGGATCTCAGCCCGTTTCGTTGAAGAGAGGCCTGATGGTGCCCTCACTGAGGGAGCTAAACAGAGCAGGGCAGGGCCGAGAGCAGGCGATGACACTGAGAAAATACTTCACTTTTATGGAGAGTCTCATTGTCTTGGCAATGGTGTATCATTAGAGGTTGTGTTTGGTCACTGTTTTCTTTTTGTTTGTTCGCTTATCCCCCGTTCGTGTGTTTTTTTCCCACCTCTGAGTTCTCTGCTAGTCAGCAAAGGGTCACTTCAGTGGGGTGCACACTTGCAGGTTTTCTTGGTCCCTGAGATCCCCCTGGCTAATTTCACAGCTCTGCTGGGTATGGAAACTCGGTGAAGCTGTGCGTGCACATAGCCACATGTGCCCCCTCCCCCTGCACAGACACAGGCCTTCCTTTGCTTCCGGCTGTGTGGGTCAGGTGGAAGCCTGGACACTGGCCCTGGTTTCAGGTCCTAGCGTGGCCAGGGACTGGCTGTGTGATCATGAGCAAGAGACATCTCTGTGCTTCAGTCCCTCATTTGCAAAGTGGAATAGCAGAGGACTTACCTCATGGCATTTTTGCAAAAATGACAAAAGACAGGGTGAATAAAGAGCTGAAAATAACATAAGGCTCATAGGAAGTGTTTAGCCAGAGTGTGAGATTTTTATGAAAGCTATTACAAGATGCAGAAGTTACAAGGCCTGTATTACTGTAGCTTGCCCTGTGCTATGATAGTGCTTGGTACTTGCAGAGGAGTGTAAGTAAACCCTAGAAAAAAACAAACATTGTGATCTTTAGTCTGTGAAATGGTAAGCCTTATTTTCTCACAAGAAACTAGACACTGAGAAAATGCATGAATTATTGCAGGCTAATACTGTCAGTGGCTTTGGAATTATTATTACATTTTATGTTTGTGCATGGGTATGAAATAAACATGTATGTGTTTCTAAATAGACATAATACTATAGGAAGATGTACAATACCACTGAACTAGCAGCCTATTATCACTTGTAGTGCCTAGAATAAGCTATAATTTTACCATAGTACTTTGGGACTTTATTAAAAGGCTCTTTAGTGTGAAATGAGCTTTGCTTAAAGTTAAAAACAACTTGAGAACCTAAACAGTTGTTAGAAGTCTCAAATAGCATAACAAATCTGAAAACTCCACCAAAAGTAAGTATAAAAACATTGTAGGTGACAAGAAATCCTGTGCTTTCCTAGCACAATTTGTAAAATATTTCCTAATTGAAAAATAAATGCTAATTTTGGTGATGAGGTTTTCCCCTCTCTCTCTCTCTCCCTCCTCTTTTTTCCTTTCTCCTGTTCCCCTTTCATTCCTCCTCTCCTCCTCTCTCATTGTTTTTAGAGTACTGTTTAGGAGAGAAACAGATCTTTTTGGAAGTATATTATTGTCTGCTACATCTCTGCCTAGTGTACTGGCCAATCTCTAGCTCCCGAATGGACGGTGGCTGGGCATTCTTTGCATGTCTGGACCTAAGAGGGCAAAATCAGCTTGTAGTCATTCTTATCTTGAGTACTGTCCTTGTTTCCATTAGCTGTGGGAGGACGATGACCTTCCATGGTAAAACGCATGCTGTCTGCCTAGTACACAGTACCCTGCTGTGCTTTTAATTAAATGAGCCAGTCTTCAAAAGTGTGATTCTTACTCCCAAAGCAGCACGTCACATCACAGTCTGTCTCCGTCAGTACTGCAAGCTGATTGTGCTACAGAGAGATGCTAGGGGCTCCTGGAGATGGAGGGAAGGGCTTTGGCAGTTTCTTCTGGACTCACAGGCCTTGGGGCCAGCTCAGCATCCTTTGCCTTCCCTTCTGGCCAAAGAGCACTGCCATTCCAAGCTGGCCTCACAAGTTACCCACTGATTGCACTGGGTCCCTGCTGTGTTCTGTCTAAGCCTATTTAATGGCATTGGGAACCAAAGTTGAAAAAGTACAATTTAGAAATACCATGTGCTGAGCACCTACTGTATAATATTACTTATTTAGATTATCTTGTGATTTGAAGATTATCATAAAAATTAAGATTGCAATTGTGTATTACAAGCCCTATCATGTTACTTTAACCTGCTTCTTAGAAATTGCTGCTGAAGTTTTACATGTATCCTTTCAAATATATCTAAATGTATATTTTATATGTAGAGATTAATGTACTTGAATGCACAATATATATGTGTTTACAGTATTACATAGTTTTATGTTAAATTCTCTATTGTTATTTTACTACTTTTATTGTGGGCATCTTTCTAGTAAACTCATGCATTTCTTTTGTTGACTGCTTGCTATTTAATTCACTATCAGAACAAAACCAGGTAAATCAGCCTTCTTGTTGATGGATGTTTACATTGCTTTTTAGTGTTGCAGGGAGCATTCTTATGCATGTATCTATTGCTAGGTTGTGCAGATAGGTTTATGGGATGCATTTCTAGAAGTGGACTTTCTGAATCAGAGGTTATGATTATTTTACATTTTGATAGATACTGTCAGTTTGCTCTCCAGCATTGTGCAAGAATTCTTTGTTGCCATTATTGGCCAGGTAATTTGATGAAAAATATTGCTGCTTTGCTTTAATTTGCCTTTTCTTAATTAGGAACAGGGTTGGCCATCTTACTGTGCTTACTATTGCTTATGCTTATTTGTTGTGTTCTCTGAACTCCTTGCTTGTATCATTTACTACCTTTTGGGTAAGTTTTTGGTCAGCCTGTAAGAATTTATAAGAGGGTTTTGTTTGTGTACATTTTTGTGCATACATATGTATTTTATCACAAATTTTTTTCTCTAGTTTGTGATGCTTTTAATTCTCAGAAATTGTTGCTTTTTAAAGTGTGTGGTTCAAGTACAGAAGTTTTGCCTCCTGTCTTCTGGGTTTGTTTACACAGGCCAAAATAAGAGTAGGAGTAAGAATAAGAGTAGATTTTCTTCTAGTACTTTTACATTTTTATTTTTGATGTTTGCTTTAATCCACAGTATATTATAGTACAAAGAGTTAGATTTTTGTGTTTGTTGCTTGTATATTATGCATCAGATGTTGCAGTGTCGTCTATTAAGCAGTTCTTTCTTCCACATTTGAAAAACTATGTAAGTGGTATTTAAATATACCTGTGTCAGTACTCTTCTTTTTTGTTCATTCTGAACAGCTTTTTACTGTTTTCATCACTGCAGATTTATACTTTTAAAACACTTAATAGGGCTTATCCTCCCCCATTCTTACTCTTTTTCAGTGTTCATTTTCCTGGCCAGTGTCATCAGTATAAACTTTGGAATTATTCTGTTACTTTCTTTGTTTTCTACAAAAACTGCAAACAGAAACAAAACAACCAGACATGGTGATGTTTTGAGTGATGCTGCTTTGGGTTTTAGAGTTACTTGGAGATAATTGTTCTGTGATGTTGTTATATTTATTTAAATGGTTTTTTATGCCATTAGTATAGGTTTGAAGTTTTCTCTAATAGGTCCTTTTTTAAAGTTTGTTTTTGTATGCCAGATTCTTCAAAGGGTTTATTTTTATGTATACTTAAATATATTAAAATGAGTTCTTTTTATGTTATACTTGATTTTGCTTTCATATAAAGGAAATCATTTCGGTGTGTTAGGTTTATGACCAACATTCCACACTAATGCCTCATACTATTTTTAATATAAGTATCCCTAATTCAAAATACTTGTGACTAATGCTTTTGAATTTGGGATGTTTTTGAAGTATTTGCATATGCCTAAAGAGATTTCTTAGGGATGAGACCAAGTCTAAACATGAAATTAATTCCTGTCTCATATACACCTTGTACACATAGCCTGCAAGCAATTTTATAAAATGTTTTTAGTTCACTTATATTTTGACTGCAGCCAACGAGGTGAGGTCAGATGTGGAATTTCCCACTTAAAGGATCATGTTGGCACTCAAAAATTAGGGACTTTAAAGCACTTCAGGTTTTGAATTTTTGAATTGGGTGTACCTGAATGGATGGTTGATTATTTTGGCCTTTAATCATATCACCTTTCAGTAATGGTGACTTTGCCATCTTCTTTGTGCTACTTGTATTTTTGTTCCTTGTCTAAATGATACTTCAGCATTAAATTATAGAGGTAGTAGGTGGACATCTTTGTCTTAGGAAGTATGCTATCACCTTGGTGCTGCACCTAATGGTTTAACTCACCTTCAGGCACTCTCACGAGTACTCCCATTATGGACCTGGTTCTGCACAGCCAACAAACATGACTTTCTTTCTTTGCTGTTACATGTGCTCTAACCTGGCACGTACTGTGCAAGCTTAAGGCTCCTCACCGGAATGGTCTGGACCCAGATGGAAGTGTATCATGTCTGCACAGTCCAAAGCAGTAAGTGCAGACAGGGTGGCCTTTGAGCACTTGAAATAGGGCTGATGTGACTGCGGAACTAAATATGGAATGTTTCTAAATTTTAATTTAAATCGCTTCATGCTATTGAGCGTTTAGATTGCCTAGCCCTGCTGAGGAACCGCCCTGTTCATTTTAACTGAAATAGCCCAGGTGGCTGGCAGCCCCGTAGCTGGACTGCACAATCTTTACTCGTGTCACTCATGTCCCAGAAGGTCAGATGTCGTGCTTGGAAGGAGCTGGAGGTTGCTCCATGTGAGCTGAGAGATTGCAATGAGCCCCAAATCACACAGTAAGTCATGGCAGCCCAGTCCAGCAGTCTAGCCCCCTGTGCATTGCCCCGCCCAGCCCCGCTCCCCCCGCCCCCAGGATCTGGTGTGCAGCCTGGACCCAGCAGTCACACCCCAGACGCCCTCTTCTCAGGCTACTTTACCTGCCACAGTGTGCTGGTTATTGAATTTTAGACCAAGTCATTTGGCTCCACAGTATAAAATTCTCCCAAGATAAGCGCAGGGAGGCTGAGTCTCCAGCTGTTGTTTGGGCTTGCATCTGCAGGGGGGTGGGGGAGGTGAGGACACCACTGATGGGCCAGGAAGGCTCCTCTGTGCTTTGGGATCCAAGTGCACTGTTGCCGCCCACGTGAACTCTGACTTCCTGCCCCTGAGAACACGCACAGGTCTTCCTGACATGGGAACTGGTGAGGAGACTGGAAAGGTCCTCAGCCCAAGCTACTTGAGGACCTGAGCACCTCAGCAATGCGAAGCCACAGCCCCTCTCGCAGGTCTCTTCAGGTTCTTCATCCTGCAGCTCACACTCTTTCCCAGGGTGCCCCTTGTCAGTCACTGGGAGCCTGTTCTCTTCAGCTTCGTCTTCCAGCAGGATCTAGCTGCTCTACCAGGAAGTCTCAACCTTTTCCGAGAGGCAGTTCAGTGGCTCCAGGCGAAGGTGTTGGGGCGATCCCCGCTAGCCCACTGGGGTGTGTGTTCATAACCTTAGCACCTCACGGGGTGTGATAAGTCATGTAACTCAAAGGTGCGCACCTTCCCCAGGGTCAGCTATGAGTCGCTGTGAGGCGGTGGCTGTCCCGGGGTCAAGGGCAGGTGACCCCAGGCTGGGTCTGCTGTGCCTCAGGGAGAACCTTTGATGCAGACACATCTTGGAAGCGTTGCCTATGTTTATTTACTTACGTATTTTTTGGTACTGGGATCAAATTCGGGACCTTGCACTGGTGAGGCAGGTGCCGGAAACACTGAGCTAAATCCCTGGCCTCTGGGGAATGGCCTGTGTGTGGGCAGGTGGACCGCACCAGAGCCCCCAGAGAGTCCCGCCTCACAGCCCGCCCGCCTGTGCCCTGGCGCTGCACAGTGACAGCTGGCTCCTCTGACAGCCTGGACTCCTTGCCAGCCCATCTAGCCCCACAGTCTCCAGTGGCCAGCAAAAATGCGTGCGTGTTGCGATCTCTGCCAGTGAGGGTGTGAGGTCCTCGGGCAGAACACGGGCTCTGCTCCGGGAAGCCTGAGCACACCCCATGTTTGCCTATCTTAGCACCCCATGTTTGGCTGCCACAGCAGCTTAGGTTACAGCAGCCACCTCCAGGGCTGTGCTCCAGGACTCTCTGCACATGCCGAGATTGGTAGTAGATAGAGACAGTGATCTGCTGGAAGGTCACTCACAGCTGGATGCAGACACAAAAGCATCAGGGCTCCAGTCCTTGCCTAGGTGTCACTCCATTTTGTTTTCTTGGTCAGGGAAAAGTCTTGAAGCACTTTCTCAGAGTATAAAATTCAAGCAACTTCCCTTTCCTCCCTGACAGCCCCTTTATCCTTCCTCCCAAAACACCCCCAGAGGGAAAGTGACTACAGTAAATTAATTGAGCACCTACAAGGTGCTGGTCACTACAGCAAGTAACTTTCACGCTTGTGCCCACTTTATGGACGGAGTAGCTAAAGTCTCTGGAGTTGAAGTCCCTTGCCTGATGCTGCACCACCAAGTAGAAGGAGGGGGTGGGATGTGGACTCTCCTTCTCATTCCAGAGTCCCTGCTCTTAACTAGTACCCTTTGCTGCTCACCCATCCCAATCCCTTGTTTAGTTTGACCCCCCAGATCCCTGTGAGGTGTGTACCTGCTGTTACTCCCATTTGATAGTGAGGACACCCAGGCGTGGGGATTCATCTGCAGTCCGGAGCCACGTTGGATTCAGAGGCAATGCCAAGGATCTGACTGCAGATGTTGACTCCGGTCAGTCATGCCCCTGACTGCCTGCCTGTCACTGCCCACAGGTTACGCCCATCACGTGAAGCTTGTCCACCTCCGACACTCGCTTTCTTCAGCTGTGTTTCTGACCACATAGTAGTCCTCTTCTCCTCTGTTCTCATGGCTGGATGTTTCCTCTGGCGGGTGGCACTCTACACCCTCCCTGGTCAGCTTTCGGAATGTTCTGTGAGGCCCACTTTCTAACTCGGGTCAGAAAAGATGTTCCCCTGAGCATCAGTCAGCAGGGAATATCCTTGCCCTCCTTTCTGTTGTGCAACAGCTCTGCAGATAGTTGCTCGGCTCTGATGCTCAGGGAGAAGATAAGGATGCAATTTCATCGTCTCTTGCCCCTCCAGCCCCAGAACTAACAAATAAGTGAAAACTAGCAAATTTTGTTGCAGAATCCAAGGTCTGCCTGGGGCAGCGGCTGCCCCTGGAAGGCACAACACTCTCTTAAGACTGAGCACTGGTTCCTGAAGACAGCTGGGGTCTCTGGCTGTCTCCTTCCTCCTCTTGAGACAGCATACCCTTTCTGTACTCCACAGCTGGCCGAGGATGGCATTCTCAGCCCATCTTGTCACAAGGGTCAGTCGGTTCTAACCTCAGTGGCTGACCCTTCCCTAGGAAACAGATTGATTGTTCTGGTCCAGGCTTCCCTGTGCCCCTCCCCTGCCTGTCTGGTAGATCGGAAGGTCATGGACGCATCAGCAGCTCTCTGTAACATCCCTGAAAGGAAAGTGTGACTCAGCGTTGGACCTCACCCAATGGAGCAGCCACCTCCTGTTCATGAACAGTGAATTGAGAAGGTCCAGCCAGCATGTGCTTAGTGCTGATGAGCAGTTCTGTTGCCCTGGCAGTGACAGCTGTCCTATTCACCATGGCGGTAGGGTGGGTGCCAGGTAGTACCATATGGTGAAACACATGAAATCACTAATATGTCAGCATGTTTTGACCCTAAAATATTGACGCTGCATTGTTACGCCTCCCTCTGCTTACCCTCCCCAGAGACTCCATCTCATCATGAGCTCTTTATTAGCAACGAGACCGAGACCGGGCGCACCCTCTGCCGTACTGCTGTGTAAACCAGCATCAGTTTTCTAAAACTCAGGGAGGCGAGACTGAGCTCCTTTCAGAGCAACAGCGGCAGGCACGTGCTCGTTTCTGGTGTTGGCCATCCTTGGCACGGGATGCCTTCCCTAGCACTCCTTGAGCTGAGCACTTAAGAAGCCCTTGTACCCACTTCTTGCCTTGGCTACCCCTGAAAGGAGTCAGCACAGCGGTCCCCTCGCCCCCTCCCGGGCACTCCAGGGCAGCCCAGCCGTGGAGGCTGTCCTGTAGCTGTGGCTTGGCATCTCTGAATTCATCTCCAGAGAACACAAGCGCTACACAGGAAAATCTGGTCAGGAGCAGACAGCCTCAGCCAGGAAATGATTTTTCTTGGAACTGGAAAATGCAAGGGACAGACGTCTGGGTTCGTGGGGTTTGAAGGCAGGACAGGCAAGTGTGGGTTTGTTGATAAATGATTCTCATCTTGCTGGCTGGGAAAAAGGAGGTCAGGTTTGTGTGGCGCACAGATCAGTTAATGTCGGCGTCAGCTCGGCACCTAATAATCTCTGTTCTGGGGAGGGAGACTTGGCCCATGTGGCTTGGTCACCTGACCAGTGTTTGTACCCAGAAGAACAGCAGCCCAGTGCTGATCCTGGGTCTTATCAAATGTGTTTTTAGCCCAGTCAGAGGACTGAGCCAGAGGAGTGCAGGTGTGCTGTGGGTTAAGAACTGATGGTGGGTATGTACCCTGCCTGGCAGGAGACCCTGTGCTGACATGGGCAGAAGCATCTTCCAGTGCCCAAGTGTCCAAGGAGCCTGGAGAGCTGCCCTCACCCTCCAGAAAACGTCTCCAGATTGGAAGTTTCAGTGTTTAGATTAATTCGGGTAGTTTTCTGGTTCCCCATCATTTTTTTTCATCCCATAAGAATGTTTGATAAACATCTGAAATTCTGGCAAGGAAAATGCTTTTTATTCTACTTAATGATATTTTCTCCCCTAACTATAGTAAGGTACAACTGACTAGCTAAAGGTGTTCAGTGTGCTTTGACATATGACATACGTATATGTTGTGAAGTGATTACCACAGGTAATAACATTTCAGTGACACTTTCAGCAGCCTGAGCCCATCTTGCTGGAGCTGTATAGGTTGCAATCCCATGGATATGAAGGATGCATGACAACAGACCACAACCAAATTCAGGGGCCCTTAATAAGAGTTCAAATTCTGGGCAAGTGCAAGGGCCTGGGTTCGATCCCCAGTAACCACATATAACAATGCCAGGCGTGGAGACTCACACCCACCAGCAATCAGAGCCACACACCACAGTGCTAGGCATGGTGGCTCACACCTGTAATCCCAGCACTCGGGAGGCAGAGGCGGGAGGATTGCTGTGAGTTCAAGGCTGAGCTCAGGGCCAGCCTGAACTACAAAAGTGAGACCCTGTCTCAAAAAAAAAAGAAAGAATTCAAATTTGGTGACAGTCAAAGAGTAGGAAGCTCTGTTTGCTCTTAGAACAATGGCACTTCAGCTCAGCTGTAATTTATTTGGGCCCTTCTGCTCATGGCTCCCCACGACCCTGCAGGAGCTCCCGTGCCTGCCCCAGCTCCCTCGCAGTTCCTTAAATAGTACGCGGTGTTCCCATGCAGGCTTCTGCTTGCTTTTCTCTCCCCGAGGACTAGAGAGTCGCACCTAGAGAGTCACAGCTTGTGCCTCTCTGTCCTCCAGGACTTGGCTTCAGTGTCATCGTCACAGGGAACCTCCGCTAGGCTTCTGGAGTCAGCTGCACCCTCTCTTACTTTATTTTTTTTCTCAGTGCCATTTTTGTTTCTCTGTTATCTACCTCTTCGGGCCAGGAAGAGCATGGCACACAGGCAGGGGTTTTGTTTCTATTTGTTCCCAGCTGCACCCCAATCCTTAGAATGGCCCAGCACAGCAGGTGCGCGGACCGTACTGGGCATGGGTGGCAGTGTTCCGGAAGTGCAGACTGGGTACACGTCCACGGCAGCCTGGTGTTTCCTGATAGGCTGCTTCAGACTCCATGAGGGGCCACAGCACTACTTCTATTCAGTAGACAAAGCGTTATCACAGCCTCCTCGATGCACACTCAGGATATTACTGTGCCCAGAAGTGAATCGAGACCATCCAAGTCAAATCATTCTGATTATGCCAGTAGCCAACTATAATAGTCTGGACTTTAGTTTTTTATGTGTCAACTCCAACAGTTCCATGTCTCAGATTCCCAGCTTCCAGGTACAGTTTGCCCTCTGCATTTGCCAAAGCCAAACAAGCACAGGCTTAAATTATTCTGTCATGTCTGTAAGGACCACATGCAGACTTTTTCTCATCATCATTTCCTAACCAGTCCAATAAAATAATTTTGCATAGCACTGATGAAGTAGTAGATATTGTAAGTAATCTAGAGAGAAATATAAAAGTATACAGGAGACAAGGGTGTTTGTAGTTCAATGCAAATGTGTACTGTTTTCTATAAAAGGATCCTTGAGCATCCAGGATTCCAGTATGATAGGGACCCTGACAGCCACTCCCACCAATTCTGAAGTTGGCTGCATAAACGTGCCCTCTGATCCTCTGTCACCTTTGTTTGGAGACCATAGGCTCAGAAACCACCAGGTGGACAGAGTTGGGCTGTCAAAATATGTATGGAGAAGATGCCTAAAGAGATGCAGCTTAGGAAATTCAGAGCATTTTTTTTCCTGCAGCTGTCTGATTTTAGTTCTTAACTAGGTGTCTTGTTCTTAATCCTTTTGGTATCAAAAAACACTGTGAGGTGCTTTTTTTCTTTTTTTTATGATACATTTCCTTATTCATTCAGCAAATATTTATTGAGTCATTCTGGCAATGTTCCTAGACCCAGGGGAGTACAGATCCCTGTCGTTACCCTCATGGTTCGTGCATTTTCGTGGGAGAGAGAGTATTTAAAAATCTATTAGTTATACATTGTGAGTACTGCAGCAAATAAAGCAAATGGGCTGCTATGGTAACCATGATGGGAAGGACCTCGGGCTTCCAGCAGGTGACATTTAGCCTCAGGTCTGCAAGAGATAGAGAGATCGTTGATGTTTCTGCACAGGAAGTGGCGGGCACCACGACCTCTGGCAGCGAGAGCACAGCGCATTCCCACAGGCAGCCAGTGTGAACAGAGGCAGTAAACAGGGCAAGTGGGTAAGCAGGAAAAGTGTAGGTTTCAGTGTTGGGGCTGTCCAGAAAAGCAGCCCCGGTGGGACAGCTCTGTCATGGAGGAGACAGCCACCTCGAGAGCTTCGTTCTGAGGTTTTGGCTTGTGCATTGTGGAGGCTGACAAGGCCCACCTCTGCCAGCTGCGTACCGGAGACCTGGGAAGGTGGGTGCAAGGGCAGGAGAAGATGGAGTGAGACTGCTCAGCTCAGCAGTGAGGCGGGAAAAGGGAGCACCCTCCCTCCCCTGGTCCTGGGCAGGCCTCCGCGAGTGTGTGGCGCTCACAGCAGCGCACAGGGCAGGCGATCTGCTCTCCCGAGCCCCTGGTTCAGATGCCAGCCTCGGTCTGAGTGCCCTCACCAACATACCCAGGACTGCTCAGTCTGTTCACCCTGTGCCCACTTCATATCGACACAGAAAACTGACCTTCGCATCTTCTGAACTGTCTTCCCTTACTCTGCTGAGCTTGGGAAATTTTGCCTGTCTTCCATCCTGTGATAATAGTAATGAAAGTTTGGAAAGCCTTCATATTATAACCCAGACTAGCCATTAAGCTCTGTCTGCAAAGCTTTTTCAACCATAATTCTGTCCATTAAACATTAACTTCTTTTCTCTCTCCCAAGCCCCTGATAAACACACAACTCTCCTTTCTATATCTGAGTTTGACTGTTTGGAAGAGTTTATGTAGAATCACAGTACCTTGCTTTATAGGACCGGTTTGTTTCACTTTGCATAGTATCCCAAAAGCTCATGCACGTGGTAGCATGGCTTAACACTGTCCTTTTTAATCCATTGTATGGATATTCCAGTTTTGCTGTCTGCTTTTTTCATTGATAAACAATAGGATTGTTGCCTTCTTGGCTATTATGCATGCTTCTGTAAACATGGCTCTACAGATACCACTTTCGGACCTTGCTTGCTGTTCTTTTAATATGCACCCCGAAATAGAATTATGAGGTCATATGGTAATTCTCTGGGGTTTTTTTTGGGTAACTGCCATGCTTGTTTCCATAGTGGTTGTACCATTTTACATTCGTGTAGGATTCTAATGTGTCCACATTTTTGCCAGTGCTTGTTCTGTCCCGTCCTGTCCTTTTTTCCTTCCTTCCTTCCTCTCCTGCCTTTTCTTCCTTCTTTCCTTTTTCTTGACATAGTCTCTTCCTAGTGAGTATGAGATGTGATTGATAAAATGTTACACGTTCTAAACCCAAAGTATGCATAAAAGTGTACATATCACAACCTTATGGCACTTTCCAAAATGGACAAACATTCATCAGATTCAGAAGTGAGCCAGTATCAGCACACCTGGAGGCAGCCTTTGTGTCCCTCCCCTGCTGCTGCTCCCACTCACCACCGTAGCCTCATGGGGACCCGTGGTTCTCACCTCCCTGGCCATGGGTAGGGTTTGCTTCTTTGGGGCTCTATGTAATGGGGGCATGATTTTAAATTAGGTGGGTCTGGGACAGAGATTTAACACAGTTTTTTCAGCACCTGCCTCGTAAGTGCAAGGTCCCAGGTTCAATCCCCGGTAATTATATACAACAATGCCGGGCTTGGTGGCTCATGCCTGTAATCCCAGCACTTGAGAGGCTGAGGCAGGAGGATTGCAGAGTTCAAGGCTGAGTTCAGGACCAGCCTGAACTACAAACCAAGAGCCTGTCTCAAAAATAATAATAATAATAATAATAATAATAATAATAATAATAAATTAGGTGGATCTGGTTTCTTTCATTCAATGTTATTTTATAAAATTCACCCCTGTTGTTGTTTGTTATATTAGTGAGGGGTCTTTGGAAAACTGGAGAGGTAGGATGCATATTATCTAGAGAAAAAGATTGAGTGAATCCAGCTCTGTAGTTGTGTCTCCCTTTTGAATCCTAATTGAAGTTTGTTTTTTCCTTTTTTCTTTTCAGTCTTATCCACTCTTTTCAATGTGTTAACATTTTGAGTACACATTTGACTTGTTTTGTTTTTCTGTTGTATATTTGTTTTCTATTTCAACGTTCTCTGCTCTTTTTTCCTTCTACTTTAGGCTTAATTTGCTGTTCTGTTTTCTTGCTTTTGAGATTGGTGTGTAAAAAATTGATTATTTTTTCATTTTGGCCTTTTCTAATATATTTACATAAGATAATACATTTCCTATAAGTGATACTTTTTGCGATTTTAGATATCTGCATTATCTTCACTTTAAGATAATTATTTGTGGATTATTTGGAACTGATTTGCTTAATTTACAAATATAATTTATATACATTTATATAAATATAAATTTTGCAAATATAAATTTATAGATATAAGTTTCTTTAATCGGAAACTTTCTAGTTATCTTTTGTTATTGACTCCTACCATAATTCCACTGTGATCCACATCCACTCTTCAGTATTGCTGAATACTGTATTTTGGATCTTACACGTTCTAAACCCAAAGTATGCATAAAAGTGTACATGTCACAACCGTATGGCACTTTTGACAGTATTGCTCAGTGCTAAGTCAGCTTTGAGATGTGTTTCACATGCCCTTGAAAAGCACATACTCTGCAGCTGTGAGGCATCTTCACAACGCCTTGAACTGGGGAAGAGTTGTTACTCATATTTTTCATACTGTTATTGGCCTTACTGAATCTTTTCAGTTGCTGAGAGAAAAAGCGTAACAAAAATTTCCACTGTGGGGGCCGGGGATTTGACTCAGTGGTTCCGGCACTTGTCTTGCAAGCGCAAGGACCCGGGTTCAATCCCCGGGAACCACATAAAATACTGGGCGTGGAGACTCATGCCCACCAGCAACCAGTACCACATACCACAGTGCCGGGCGTGGTGGCTCACGCCTGTAATCCCAGCACTCGAGAGGCAGAGGCAGGAGGATTGCTGTGAAGTGAGTTTGAGGCTGAGCTCAGGGCCAGCCCGAACTACAAAGTGAGACCCTGTCTCAAAAAACAACAACAACAACAAAAATTTCCACTATGGACTGGCTTATCTCTTCTGTTTGCTTTCTTTTCTTTCCTGCCACTTTCTGCTTTCTGTACGTTCATGTGTTATGAACAACATACAAATTTAGAAGTGTTGTATCTGTCTGGTGGATTAGTTAGTCAACCTTTGGATCTTACAGCAAAATACCTGAAATAATTAACTTTAAAAACGTTTATTTTGCATCGTGGTTATAGAGGGGGAGCCCCTGTTTGGGGTGTTGGATGGGAGGACCAGGACCCCCTGGAGAATGAAACCAGAAAGCAGTAATGAGGAAGAAAAATGAGCCGGAGAAGGTTTTACAACCTCCTGATAACACCACTCTGAGAAATGGCGAACACCTGGACCTTTTAGGGACACTAAGATCCACACTATAGCGCCCTCTGCTGCTCTAGAGCACCTCTCATAATGCCAGTTGGTAGTTGTGCTGGACCTCTTCTCATTAGTGTTTACGGAACATTTCTTTCCTCAGAGTACTGCTTTGTGTTCTCTTGCTTTGCCCCCTATTTTTTCTACTTGTTCTGCATTCCTATATTCCTTTCTTGCCTTCTTTTTTTTTTGTTTTTTTGAAACTACTTTTAAAAGTTACTTCATTGTGCTCCTCTACTGACTTGGCTGTTAGATATTACTCTTCTTTTAGTTGTTGTTATAGATAGTATTACAGAATGCATTCACTAAGCTCCAGTGTGAATTAAAAAGTAAGGAAAGCATCCTAATGTGTGCCACTTCATTAGCCAATGCATTATTCTGGGAATGCCTGTAAGTCATTTTTGTGTAAGGTTCTCACAGACCTCTTAGGGCTGTTGGTATTATAAATAATCAAAGTAGGTTAAAAGAGGGTAGTTGAAACCTACAGAATCATGAAAAAATATGCAACTTTTTAAACATTCTGTTACTCATTTTCCTAGAAAGAGAAAACATGTTTTAAACATTGAATGATTTATACATTATTTTCATAATGAAGTGTACACTTTGTATGGAATCCCACAACATGGCCCCTTCTGCATGCAGAGATGGTACTCACTGGATGCTCACCAAAATGTGATCGTGCAGTAATTCTTGTTTGGGGCCACAGTTGACATGAAGCTAGTGGTTGGTATGCATTTCCTTTTGTTATTTGGATCTAGGCTGTTCCTGTGAATCCTTTGGTGAAAGCCAGACTTGGAAAGGCATGTGGGGTGCAGGTTTGTGTTCATGACTGTCACTGGGCAAGCAGGTACACGCTGGACACTGGCTCAAAGATGTCTGCTCGGGGAGCTTTTTTTGGTGTGTTAGCATATGACCCAACATTAAGAGGAACCGATGGTCTCTCAGTATTTACCTCCTTTGGACTGACATTCTCCACATCCTTTGTAATTTTCCTCTTGGCTATCCATAATTACACCATCTCACCTAGCAATTTCATGAAAACCTTAATAGGTGTTAATATCAACAGGATTATGTTTCACAGTGGAATGTAATTTTCCACTGTAGTCAGCAATGGCAGAGAAGTGAGTCGGCAGGAGAAAACTTCTGCAAAAAGGATATGTTTAGGAATTATTCACAAGAACAAACTGTAATTATAAAGTTTTATTTTTACATGGCACAGGTTTTTTTAAACCATGATAATATCTGTTTTCTTACATTTGGTAGAAACTCAAAAGAGAATTACTCCGGTGTTAGAAGGGTTATTTTTCTCATCATGTTGCTTTGGAATTGTTTTATGGATTCATTCAAAATGAGCCATTTTTGATATTTCTAGAATAACTTGGTTTCTGATTTCCATTTATTTTAACATCTTCTGAGGGCCACGAAGGCAGCATTAACAGAGGTTACTTGAAGTAAGCTATGAGATTTTTCTGCCTGTAGAGTATGGGTAAAAAAAGACTTGAACACATGGTTGCATGGCAACAGTCCTCAGGTAGGAGGCCTTTCAAGCTGTCTTAGGCCACCCTCGTCCCCAGGGATCGAGATAAGAGCAGCAGCCACTGTGCCCTTCAGTAGGAGGCCGCCAGGAAGTTGTCTCAAGGCAACTGGCAGTACAAACAGAGACTCTTGGTTAGATTGTATTATTATAATGGTTGTGAATTGTGAGTCTTCCTTGTGTAGGAGTAGGGGGGTAAATGTGCATGGGTGAAGCTGGAAGGAACAGTGTGTACTTTTTAGTGGTTAGCCTTCAGGTCTCTGCGGTGGCTGCTCTGGTTTAATTTATCAGCCTACAGAGATTCTGAAGGAAGAGGCTATCTGAATTGATCTATTCAGGCTACCGTAACAAAGTCCACGAGGCTGGGAGGCTTAAACAACAGAAATCCATCATCTTCCAGTTCAGGAGACTGGAAGTATGAGACCAGAGTATCAACAGGCTTCCCTGAGGCCTCTTTCTTTGGCTTGGAGACAGCTGCTTCCTCCCTGTTCTCTCAGGGTGACCTCTCCTCTCTTTCGTGCACATGTCTGGCGTCCTTTCCTGTGCCTCGGCTTTTTTCTTTGAATTAGGATCTGCTCTGTTCACCTCTCTGTAATTAACAGTCAATGCTGTGGCCCCCAGAGCTCCCACACGTGTGAGAACATGAGTGTGAACGAGCGCATAGCGCGTACCTGTGATCTGAGCTCTCTACAGGTAAGAATCTTTTAGCAAGTTATCATTGCTTAAATATTGGCACCTTCAAAAATGACCCCTGTTTCCACAGAGCCGTCGCCTGACTCCTTTCCCTACAGCCCTGTTCCACCCCATAGAGAGATCTGAGAGGCTCTTCTAAAGAGTTCCGAGTTTGCTTGCTCCTCGGCCCACTAAGCCAGCATTCTCCGCTGCCCAGTCACCGCAGTAGCCTAATTGTCAGCCTCCTCCTGCCACCCTAGAACTCCGTACAGCAGCCGGTACGGTTTTTGCAATAGGCACGAGGTCAGGCTGCTCTCACTCAAGCACCCACACACTCAGAGACTGGTCCAAAAACCTCCTTGGGCACCTGTTTATAAACAGCCTCTCCACTGGTCCGCACTCTTCGCCTCTGCTGCTGGCAGGGCAGAGCCTTTCTGGCCTCTTGCTGTGGCTCCACTGTGCCAAATGTGGCAGTCACGCCCTGCCTTGCACATAGGATGAACCTTGCCCAGGAGAATATGTTGAGAAACTGGCTTAAAAGAAAGCAGCCCATTGGTCTTTTACTGACAGCTTTGGAGTTGGAGGTCACTGTTTAGGCTGCTCTGATTTTTCTTACTTAAACAAAAAAAGCCCTTGCTTTGTGAGAGTCCACAGAGCCTGCTAGAGATCTCTTCTCACCCTGCTTCCTGTCTACATTTAGGCCACTTCCTGATCTTTGTTTTTTTCTAGATCTTTTTCATTAATGCCATATTAAATGCAAGGTATCCTGATTGTGGCTAATATTTTAAGGCATAAAAGCAGTAGAGACTTTTGATTTTTAGTAATTTTTTTTCTTATAAATAACAGTATTGACCTCTGGAGATGACAGCACTCTTCCTTTGGGGTTTGACTTCTCTGAACAGCTTTGCGAGTGGAAATAGGAAAGTTGGTGGCTTGAGAGCTAAGAATTTCCTCTTCCATTGTATCCTCCTCATTTTCCTTCTCATCTTCCCTCTTATTTTTCATTTTCAGTTTGAACACATATGAAGAAAGAGGGAATGGGCATAATACTTTCTAAAATTAAAAACAAGTTTAGGGGGAAATATCAAGTCATTTTTTAGTGCCATACGATGCAGTTTTTAAAATTTTTGTCTGCATGTAAACCATAGCTTTTAGTCTTCTGCCTCCCACGCGGTCCTGGGGCAATCTGAGCAGGAGCCACATGGGCCCCGGGGACAGTATCTACGCTTGGTTGGGAGGTTAGAACAGGTGTCCTCAGTTCTCAGGCTATGCGAGAAAGGAGCAGTTGCTAGGGCAGCTCAGATGTGCTGCCAGACTTGCCAGCTGGATGGCCTGGTCTGCGGCTCTCCCCATGAAGACCAGACCATCTCAGGACAGCCGTGGTCTACCTCGAGAGGGCCTGGAACCTCTGATTACTTCTCAGTGAAGATTATAAAGAACTTTTCTGAAGTTTTTCCCTGGTGGTTTCCTAAAGAATAAAAGTTTTGATCTAAAACTCTTTTCTCCCTTCTTTTTGCCCTCCCTGCTGATGCTCATGAATGTCCCCCGAGACACCTGCCTTCCTGTGCTTTTCTGAACTTCTAGAGTGAATATGCACAGGCAGATATATGACATGTGGCTAGAGTAGATGCCCTGGTGTTGGGCTGCCAGGGCTTGAGCTTTCCCTGCTTTGTGCCAACACAGCCTGGGCATTTGACCCCTGGGGATGGATTCCCACATCCCTTAGGAGGATAAAGATGCCATGCCTCTTCAGACTGCACCGAGCTGTGCACCAAGGTCAGGAGCTGGCGAAGAGCACGGTTCTCTAGCCCCAGCAGAGTCAGTAGGTATCCACTAAAACAGTTGCCGCACCCCAGTCTCCTCCCAGCCTCATTTCCAAGGAGTCTGTCCTGTGCTAGTCTTGCGAGAACTGTCTCCAGCTGCCCCAGGTTGCAGCATAGTGTTGCCGAAGCCTGAAGGGGGAACGTGACTGGATAGTAGCCGGTCCAGTGCAATGCAGTGATATTTAGCCTGAGCGCTGATCTGATTATCCTTCAGTCACTCATCTTGGGGTAAGAATGGATTCATACTTTCCACTGCAGCCCGCGCCAGCCAGTTTCCATATCAGTGGGGCCTCAAGAAAGTGGAAGGACACGTTGTCATTCTTTCCATTCACACTGACCCTGCTCACTGTCGGTCCTGCCTGCCAGCAGGTCCAGCTACAGGAAGTCACAGCCACTGGCCAGGCCGTGCAGACCCACCTCTGCTTCCAGCACACTTGAGCACAGATAAGGTGCCTCTTAAGGTTTTGATCACCTTGAGAGCGAGGTGCTCAGGATGCCTCCTTTCTCCTTGCAAGTCCTCGGTTGATCTCTCTTATTCTAATCTGTTACAGTAACCGCAGTGCAGACACTGCGGGTCTGTCGCTGACGCAGTGTGACACACCAGTGCCTCCCCCAACACCTGGCGTTAGCGGGAGACAGGCAGATTGATAGCACACTCCACAGGAATTCTTCTGAGCAGCCCTGGGAGACAGGGTTAGAGATGATTGTTTCTGTTTTTCAGAGTGGAAAGGCAATTTGAGAGAAGAAACAAAAATCCTTCTGCTCAGTCATAATTTCAAACCAGCGACCCAGGAGGCAGCAGAGCTCCAGATCTGCCATCCTGTCTCCTCCTGTGAGTTCAGGGATGTAGTGGATGCTCTTTCAGTTTTAGAAAATTTGTTGGGGGGAAATGGGAAATGGGAATCCATTTAGGTGCTGTGGCTCATTCACTTGATTTTCTGCTCTGCAAAGTAAGAGTCATTCATCAGCAAGAGTAAGTGAGTCTGGGTGATGCTATTTTACCCAGGGCACAGTTACTGAATTGGTCATGAACATTCGTTAAGTATACGCATACTAATCTTGACGTAAAGTCTGGAAAAGACTGTAATAATCATCTGATCCAGCGGTCCCCAAGCCAGAATGCTTATCAGAATCCTGATAGAGTCTTTCAAAAATCAGGTACCCAGGTCTGAGTTCAAAGATCTGGAATCTGTATCTCTAACATTTTATTTTTAACAAACTCCCTGTGTGGATCCTAACCAGCTAACCTGAAATCTAAGAGGCCCACATTTACACCAAGTAAATCCTTATTTTCCCATTGACTTATTTCTTGTGTTTGTTGTTCTTTTGGCAAGGAACCAGGACTCAAAGGCTAAATGAGGTTGTGCAGGTCACCCAACTTGTCACCGTTGGAGTGAGGACGGGGAATCTAGCTCTGCCCTTGCCATGCAGCAGTGTGAACATGGCCCGGCAAAGTGGCCAGGAAGACAGATCTCCAGGGCACAGTGTTCACAGCCACTGGAGCCATTGCCAGAGGCACTTTGTCGTGTGCATGAGGCTCCTGAATGGGCATCTCGTCTTCTCATGATGAGAACCCAGGATTCAGGTTTCCTTCCCTAGGAAGTGTCCTTTGTGGGATTCCTCGTAAAGCCTTGCCTTCTCTCTGTCTGTCCAGTGCCTGGGGAGGGTACCAGGACCAGAGCAGATACCAGGTCTTCTGACCTCTTGCCCTGTGACAGCCATGTGCCCAAAAATCATGCTTGTGGAGCAGCAGGCTCAGGAGAGAGATGTCAAGACTATATCTTCTGGTCTGCCTGAGATTCCTCTGGTGTCTGGCTGATGGCTACTTGCTTCAATGGACCTACACTAACCAGTGGACTAACAGATGTCCCTTGCAGGATAGTTGTGGTGTCTTTGTTCCATTCTTCCTCTTCCAGAAGGTTCTCGTTCTAACATTCTAAGTGAGATCCCAGTGAGAGAGGTGGGAATTTATTTCCCAGATTGTGCTTGTCCTCAGTATTCATCCATGTGGAATGGAATGTAATACAGTTTCTTCATTTGCTTATCAAAGTAGTATATTTTTGAGAGAAGACCACGACCTGTAAGCAGTCAGGATGATGCAAAAGTCTAGAAAGATGTGCTTTTTACACTTCTATAGCACAAGTCTTACTCTTTCAGTTTTGAATGATTGGTTTCATGCTGCTTTTCCTCTGGATTCAGACACAGTTTCCCTGCCTGTTCTGTGGATTGAGGACACACCCTTACCTCACCGTCCACTTCCCAGCAGACTTTCTGTAGGTATTTCTGGCTGTGTGTCCCAAAACAGCCCTTGTCCAGGTCCCTGAACTCGCAGCGCCTCCTTTGCCCTCTCTCCTCCTCTCTGCTGTTTGTTCTAGAATCAGGAGAGAGACTAAGGGCACCCCTTTGGCCCCCATTTATTCAGCCAGGAGTGTTATAGATTTCTCAGCTGGCCACATTTTCAATCTATTTCCGCTTTTACACTCCAACTGCCTATCCTGCCTCTTATAGTACAACTTGCTTGGTCAACCTGCAGCCCCCACCTGGCTCCTGTTCCCTTTAGAGAACCTCCACAGGAGAGGTTCCCTTTAGAGAACCTCCAGGCTGCAACCCAGTGATCCTTCCAAAAGCTGATGGGTGTATCTCACCACCCCGCATTTGAAAACACTTTGGCATTGTCCACTGCTGTACAGTAAAACTTGAATCCATGCTCTGCAAATTTAGCTCTGCTGTGTCTCCATCCTACCTCTGTGGGACCCAAACTGCAGGGTTCAGGCTGATAGAAACTGCTGGAGGCTCCACCTGGGATGCTGCACATACTTCTGCAATTAGCTGACCCCTCCTGGCCTCCAGTGGCCTTTTCTTGGTAGACTGGATTCTTCCCAGCTGACCTCTGACCTCAGTATTTGCAGCTCTGGAACAGATGCCATGTCCTACTTAGCAGTGTCTGATGAATGAATGAATGCACTAGCAAGTCATTTAAAAACCCAGTCGTGTAAATGCACCAAAGAAGACATAATCTACTAAGTATCTTTAAGTCTTCTCCTACCAGCCAGGTTATGTGTATCATAACATTCTTTTGACTGCAGTAGCTTTCGTGTTCAGCAATTGCTGGATCCCTTGGAATGTGTAAAACATTCATATATTTACCAAGTGTCAAAAATCTCCCATGCTAGTGAATCAATCTATTGTAATACATTTCTTCTAAAAACAGTCTCTGCCAGCTGATGTGAGTTTCCCTGTGTTCCCTTAGATTTGAGAGCATTCAGCATGCTCACAGACTGACTTAAAGGAGCGTGCTGTCTGCAGAAGCCATTCACACTGCAGCCTGCTTTACCTGCCTTGGACAGTGTCCACGCTCAATTTTCCTGTCACAGCCTTCCCTGGAAGCCATCCGGAGGCCTCTCTTAGAGGGCCCAGCTCTGATTGTTGGAAAGAAAGACTCAGGTAGAGGCCATGGCTCCAGGTGGGCGTTGCAGGTGTGAGCCTGCAGCACTTGGGGGCTTAGGTACCATGCTTCTGTGGCTAAGACAGTCTAAGCCTGTCTCTGTAGAGGACAGTATTTGTGCATCAGACTGTACTCACTGTGGTACCTTAGTGATTATTAAAGCAAACTGCACTGTCAAGTTCTTGAATTCAACTCAGTCATGTGTGAGTGTGTCCCCCGGCCCCCATCCACCCTCTATACAGTTTCAGATCTTCTGCAGCCTTCCTGTCTCGGACTTGGCTCATGCACAGGTTCACACTCTCGCTCCCTTCTTTCCCTTACATGAGGGCTGAGGACCCACTCACTTTGGTGGGGAGAAGATTGGCCCTGGAGCCAGCCCACCTGTGGGGCCTCCTCCACCCCTCACTGATTAGCGTTACATCCTGTGCTGTATCCATTGGTCCATCTCACGGCTGCCCTGGAGATTAAATGAGATGCTGTGTTTGACATCTTGTAGAGTCAAGCAGTGGCCCTCGGCACACGCTGTCTTGGCACATCTGCTTTTTGTGGATCAGCTGGAGGGTTCTCTGTATGTTCCCTGCCTACTTGAAGTTGTGCATGGAAATGCCTGATCATCCATCTCCCACATCAAAGGCCTTTTAAAAACATCTTTACTTTCTATACCTGTCTTAGTCATTTTCTCATCACTGAGTCATAATATCTGACACCCACACTCTAAAGGGGGGAGAGGTTTGTTTGGCTGGAAGTCTGTAGAGGTTTCATTCCATGGATGGTCGGCTCCAAGGCAGAGTGGGATGGCTGGGGGCGCAGGCGAGAAGCACTGCTTGTCACAGGACAGTTAGAAAGCAGACGGTGCCCTGGGGGGAGCTGGGGAGGGATCAGACCCTTCTGGGCTGCGCCCCCAGTGACCACCTCTCCTGATCAGACCCCAGCTGCTGGCACTGAGACAGCTGTGAGCCCTTTAACCCCTCACCTTCCAAGAGTCCCACCTGTGACTGCATAAGGGACACTCAGTACCCTTCTGTCCTAGCGCCAGCATTGAGTCCCTGGGATACAGGTGTGACTTCTCTCAGGCGGACCCATCTCAGGAGACAGACATCTCAGCCGCAGTGCTGGGTGAGTGCAGGATGCTGCTCCGTGCAGCTGAGATGTGCAGAAGGTAAGGGACTGTGCTGGCCCTGTGCGACACTGCTGTGCAGGTTGAGAGCAGAGCCAGGCCATGGGGCCAGCCTGGCCTCTAAGCAGTGAAGGTGCAGGTGGCTGAGGCGAAGAGAGATTAATTTGGACTACAGACTCTTGAGAGTCCGAGGGCTGGGTCTGGAAAAGAGTGATTCAGGGGTGCTGTTCAAAAAGCCCTTGTGTATAAATGGAGTGATTTTAACAGGTGACCCTCAGACTTTAGGGTTCTTACTCCCCTCATGTCTTCCTGATTCCCTTCTGCCTTTCCAGGCCCACGTTTCCATCCTGTGTGGTAACTGGTGGCCATGCTTTGTTCTGAGCGTTCCTGTTGTCTGTCTTGTGCATGTATGCACAGTGTGCTGTATCGTGGTCTCGCATTTGTGGGTCTTTCCGGTTCGGGCAGACGTTCTGTTTTTCAGGTTGTCCTCTCGTCTGTCTCTCCTGACGTCGGAAGCTGACCCGCACCCTCCGTGGACCTACTCTGTGTCCCTGAGCGGTTTCTCATGCATCCAGACTCCATGTATTCTGCTTCTGTGGTTTCTCTCTTCAGGTGACTGGACTACATTCACACAAACTTAGTCCTGAGAAGGACAAATGTGTTGCGCTTCAAGCCCCGCTGCAGGAGCACATGGTCAGTGCCCCCTGGGGTTTAGCAGGCCTGACTCGTGTTGCCTGAGAAGACTTGAGCAACCTGTCTGCCCTCGGAGTGCAGTCCCCGCTGCCTCACTGAGCCCAGATTTCCCTCATTCGGCATCAGTCAAATGCAGGTTTCCAGCCTCTGGTGTGGCAGCACCTCAAAAGTCCCCACAGAATAAAGGTGGCATTGGATTTTTAGTTATTGTATTGACTTTAAGATATTCTAAAGGAAATGGCCATTTACTTGAGGCCCAGGCTGGCAGAAGTTATGGCAGCCTTTCTCTGACTTCAAAAGTAAGTTTTATCCCAAGTCAGCTACACAGTGCTTAGAAGGCATTTCCTCACAGCAGCTCCTCGTGTGGGGCTCAGCAGGCGTGTGTGCCACCCGTAATGCAATGAATGCTGTCTGGAGTCTGCGTGAGAATCCATGTGGGACTGACCTCACCAGAAGGTGGACCCGTGAAGAAAAGGGGTGACAGAAATCAGACCTGAAGTGACTGGGATACTGAGAGGCCGCCAGGCATGCCCTATGCAGTCAGTTCTGCCCTGTGTCTATGACGCAGCTACTGGGAGAAATGGGCCGCTCTCTGCAGGGAGCACCCTGAACACATCCTGATGTATGCTCTTTCCCACTGACCTACGGGGACCTCTCACAGGAGCCCTGTCGCCCCGAGAGTGTCAGGGCAGGTAGCGCACTCCGACTCAGGTCTGCAGTGCTGTCCTTACCCTGAACACTGTCTCGATTCAGACACAGCCTCACCTCATTGCAGCACTAGAAAGTGGAATGCTCAAAGATAACTGAAAAGCTCAGACACAGTTGGGGTCAGGTTCTAGCAGCTCCTCTAATTACCGGTGTACATAGTAAAGCCCTTTGCCGGATGTGTGCAATGTGTGGGTGGCAGGAATTGCTGGGAGCCTAGAATGCTTTCAGCTTACCTTTCCAAAGTGAGCACAAAGAGAGGCAGGTTTCACGGCCCGTTCTGGTTACAGAGAGCTAATGAGGGAGCACAGGTGCAGGGGTCTAGTCAGCTCTCGGGTGTGCCCGTCGGACTCCTTCTGAGGGCACATGGCAGGCGTGCTGTCCACGCTGGAGCCGAGGACCTTCACAGGAGCTTCACGTCCCCATGGAAGCTGCTGTAGGGAATTGCCGACAGGGGTGCCAGCACCCTGCCTTCTCAGAGCTGAGCCCTTTCTATGCAGTTTCTACGCATCGAAGGAAATTTGTTCCTAACTGACACTGGGAAGTATCTGTTTCCCTGATTATACTCTGTTCATGTAAGTGGAATGAACACTGGAATATAAATAGCAAAATTGAGGTTTGTGGGTGTCCACCTCTCCCCACACACCATTTCTTCCTTTTTGTTTCTATTTCATTATATCAGCAACAGATATAAGTAAGAAGTTCCCATAAAGCTGAATTTGCAAGAGATGTCTTCTACAGGCTAAATCTTACTTAGAGATATTACTAAGCATATTCTCTGTTAACTAGGTTCAACTTGTAAATTTTAAAGTTGATGTGAGATTATCCTGAGTAGCTAGTTACCTTTTACAGAGGATGCCTGTTAGAGCTGTGTTCTCAGCCTCGAAAGTATTCACAGATTGTCTTGAGCAGACAATATCTCTACTTTGCTTTGAAGGACTTGGTTTGTGCCTACAGAGTTTTCAATTGCAGAAGCATATAGATTATATTGGGTAGAAGTGAGTAGAAGGCAAAGCGACACCATATATCCAGTTTTTAGCTTAAAGCTACCCAGTCACGGAACAAGGCTGCTCAGTGTGGTCTGGCCTCCCTTGGCAGGCAGCATTTGTCAATGGTCCTTTGTGCTACCTCAGACAGATTTGCTGGTAACTGTGGCTCCACATCCAGGGAGCTAGTGATCATTCTGTACGCACCTGTGAGGGTGTGTGTGTGTGTGTGTGTGTGTGTGTGTGTGTGTAGCAGGTGCCCTAAGAAAAGAGAGAAGAAAAGGAACAGGAAAAAAGCAGAGATCAGAGACTGGGTTGGAAAAGAGACTTCTAAAGTCACTTGCTTGCCCACCAGCCCCACATCAGGTAGTTGCCATACCTGTGTAAGAAATAGGAAGCAGTCTATTTCACCTTTATTTAGAGTGTGGAACTAGGGATTGAACCAGGCCCTGTGCATGTCAGGCAAGCCCTCTACCACTGAGCTGAATCGCCAGCCTTCATTTCATCTGCACATGGCTCTAAAACAGTCCTCTTTCCATTGGCCCAAAACTTTCTCACTTCCATTATGGTGTTATCTTAGCACGTCCCAGAGAGAGGGCAGGTTATGCAGGAGGTGTTGTTCTTGTGTGAGGCATGTTCTTGTGTGAGTGCCATGGCCCATTCATGCTGCCCAGGAGTCACTGTGCAGGGGAAGATGACACATAAGCACACACTCATCAGCCATCTGGTGCTGCAGGAGCTCACACATGCACACACGCATACAAACACACACACACACACACACACACACACACACACACACACACACACATGTGCATATACGTATACCTGTTACAGAAACCAGGCATGGAGACTGCCCTTTAGGAGCTCAAATACCTGTACATAGCCATTCTTGAGAAACTCCATGAAGCACTGTACATTAAGAAGTGTCATTTCTTTGTGATTAGTGTTTAATTATAAGTTGCAGGTTTTGTAGAGAATAGGGGTGGGGAGGTCACCAAATTCATCTAACACTGCCTTTTAAAAATGACAAAACAGAGCTATTAGTCAGAAGAGGTTTAGAGGTGTTGAGTGGCGCCCTTTCCTGTGTGGGCAGTATTTGCTGATCGGTGGAACAGACGATCCCTGTCTTGAGATACTCCCTTCCCCAAGAGCTCATGGGAGGTGCTGTGGCCCCATTAGGATTATAACACGTCTGTGCCCTGCCCCAGAGCTCTACGTGCTGACCAGTGTGACAGTGGAGCCATGGCCCCATTTCAATGAGCAGAGACTGCAGGCATCACTGCAGCTGAGCAGGAGCTGGAGCTGGGACCACCTCATCCCTGAGAGGCCGACAGCCCAGCAGGGTCTTCCATCATCTCTAAGGAAGACTGATTTTTCTGTTTTAGTTTTCAGTCTCTTTGTCAACTGATAAACATAATTATACAATAAAAATGAATTATTAGAAGAATGAAGTAGGGCAAAAAAACATAAAAAGTATAATGCTGTCAGCCTTAACTTTTATTATTAGCCCCAACAGACATCTACTTCCTGTGATAAATTGCTTTTAAGGTTCCCAGAGGGCTTCTCTTCATTTCTTTTCTTCCCCAGTGGCAGCCTGGCCTCTGTCTACAAATAACACTGCCTTAAATGACAAGTTCAGGTCAATATGGATACACATATTTATAAATATGGTATTTTAATAAGCTTTTTTTAAAAATAAAATCAGCCAACATTATATATAATGTATTACTTTGAATTTACTTGAATCTTTTCTGGTGAAGGATCCATCTTTTACATGGCAGTGATTATGTTTATATTCTGCATTTATTCCCCAGCCCAGACCCGTTCACCTCTGTGATCTGGGCTGTGGGTACCAACTGCTGCCATGTTCCCCCCGTCCTCTGTCCTCTGCCCTCTTTTCAGGTCAAGGTCTGTGGAGTCCCTAGAATGTCTTTCCGGGTCATAGACTAGTCTCATTCTCCTCAAGCAGTCTCATGGTTTTTATAGGTTGCTGTCTGCTTCTCCACCACCTGAACTGAGCCCACCTTATCTCTGGGCTTCACTGCTTAACTTGTATCCTCCCCTATAAGCCTCCCTATTCCACTTAGGTACTTCAGCTATGGTGAGCTCCATAAGGTTCTAGAATGTTCTGAAAGGCTTTTCCTACTTCCTTGCCTTGGCCAGCCCTCGATACTCAGGGAGCAAAAGCCATTTGCACTTGTGGAAAACAAACTCCCTTTTTGCCCTCATGTCACCAGATACTTTGCTGTTATAGACTTAAACATCTTCATATATTTTATCTAACCAAATATAGGAATTTCACTGAGTAGAATTAGAAAATCCAGGACTCTGGACTCATAAATATTGTTGAATATTACCAAATGATTTTCTAAAAAGGTTTTAGCCACTTTTCAGCATCAACAACCACAGATCTTGAATTTTAACTTAAAAATATTTCATCAGTATTGCCTCCATGTTCAGTTTTACATTAGTGTGTCCGGTTTCTAATAGCTGATGAAAGGAATTGGCTTTCTGATTTACATGTTAGTTCTTCAAAGGCAATGCCTTCATTTTCCAACACTGCTCCTCTTTTCTTGCTGAGGACAGTGGATATGTAATACTTACTTGCTGAAAAGATGCTGATGACACCAAGCTTGTTGTTGAGGCGAGCAGAAGTTAAAATATTTATCAAAAATTCTCCTTCCTTTATATCAAACAAAAGTGAAGATGAGCAATAACAAAAATAGCCAGCTGACTAAGATACCTAGGGCCTGTTGAGAGCAGGTTGGCATGGATTCACCCTCAGTAGGGTCTTGGCTTAAGCCAGGTAAGGATACCTTACCATGTACACTTGTTACATGAGCACTAGCCACTGGGTACTTTATACTAGTGGAATCCATATAATGGTCATGTAAACTAGATACTAAATATTATTGTCCACTTTTTATGGGTGAGGAAATGAAGCACATAGAGATTATATAACTTACCCAAGGTACTCTGTACAGAGCGAACACAATTCAATCCCGAGAAACCCAGATTCCTGAAACACTTGTGACAGCACCACATTTAACTATTGCACCTGCCTGGCTTTGCTGTTGAAGTATCCTTTTGAAAGTTCCAGACTTTCAGATAACTCAAGATACCTTCAGAAGATGGACTGAGGAAGTCCTGCCCATCCCATCATCCTTTGGCCCTTTGCAAGGCCCTCCCTCACAGCCTCTGTCACTTGGCTTTCTTCCTGTCCCACCCATGTGCCTGGGGCTCCCCCTAGAAAACATGCTTTCTTTGGAATGCCCAACCCATAGTAGATATCCATCCATCCTGTATTTAGTGGAAGTAACAGAATATACAATACAGTTATTTCTCAGTGTGTGGAAGATTAGTTGCAGACAGGATACCAGACTCCCAAGAATGCTTGAGTATCTGAGAAAAAATGGCATCATATTCGTACTTTATCCTCCTGTGTCCTTCACGTCATCTCTGAATTCGTGAGAACACCTAGTACAATCTAAATGCCATGTAAATAGCTGTTAACGTGGTTCAAGAAATAATGATGAAAAAGTCTGTACATGTTCAGTACAATGTGGTTTTTTTCTCCAGTGTTTTCCATCTATGGTTGGTTGAGTCCGTAGATGTGAAACTGCTTGGATATAGAAAACCAATGACTATACACTGTGATTTCCAGGAGCACAGGGACCACAGAGTAAGCTAGTGACCCATGAATCCTTCACTGACTATTAGCCAAGATGTGGTTCAAGATTGTCCCTGAGAGAATTGGTTTCATGTTCCCACATGACTGAATTCACAGGGCATCCATGGAATCTTGCACAGCATTACAGAAAATGCAAGGCAGATCTGGCAGGGCCTCCCCAGGTTAGTACTGCCACATGTGAGACATTTGATTGTGAGTGGAATGTACTGGCCTGATAAGTGACTGAAGTCTTCTAGAAGTCCCTGCATGGAAGGGTGAGGGTCTTGAGCCTTTGAAGGAGCCCTGTCATTGGCTCCTGGGCACCCATAGGAGTCAGCAGGATGCAGCTGTTTGGCACAGCGGGGCCGTTTAGCCCTTAATGTGGCACCAACATTGAGAGTGTATTTTAGTGTTGAAATTCATGTTTTATTGGAACTGCCACTGTTCTTAGATTCATACCCCCCTTCTAACTTTCTCTCTCCCTCTCTGTTCCTTTCTCTCTGTCTCAGAAAAAGACAGTTTCTAGAAAATGATAGTTCATAAAACTTTACTTGTAAATATTCGAACCAGCTATGTAAAGCTCACTATAATACTGTTTTAAATCTTGGAGGAAGAGATACCAATCTCAAGTGTTTTTATGGAAAGCAGTAGAACAGAATTTCACATCCACAGGTTACACAGGCCCACCATTATTTCTGACATCAAAATAGTCTGATTATGGCTCACAAATACAATTAGTGTCATTTTTCTTTGTACTAAAAATAAAAGTTTTAAAGCAAACACTTTCCAGAAAATAAGTTCCCTGGAGCTGGAGAAGATTGCATAGATTGGGAACTTCTATCCTCTGTTTACACTGGTCACGATTTCAACACAGAATCAGTCTGTAAGTAGTCTAGTCAAGCAGCTTTACTGGACATCGCTCTTTCTTGTGCCTTTGTTTGACCACCAGTTCTCCCCTTGGTTTCCCTCAGGCACTCAGCATTTCCTCAGCAGATGTGTTGTCCTTCTGGTGCCTTTATGAAATCACGTCGCTATTTCCGATTTGAACACATTATTTTCTTTTTGTTGTCACTTCAACCAAATTTTCTTCTGGTACGTTCTGCATTATTAAGTATCAAGAGTATTAAAGAATTACACAAGTTTCCATTATAAAGCGTATTTTCATCATGTGGAGCTTTGCAACAAACCTCCTTTTGTAAAGATGTTTTCCAGGAAGCTGGTGTCTCATACAAGTTAGCGAGCTTGCGGTGAATATCAGTATAGGCATTCACTGTGTGTGCTTCTGTTCTTTTTCCTCCCAACTTACTTTGACTCTGTCACCTCTTTGTTCTAAATGTAAAAGCTGGAGAACTTGACCTGACATCAACCTCTGAACAGAAGTCTAAGTCACCATCTGCTGTGGTTTGGATGTGGTTCGACGCGTTGAAAGTCATACTGAAGTTTCATTTCTTGTACAGTGCTGCTGAAAGGACGTGGGAACTGCAAGAGATGATTAGGTCATGAGGAGGAATTCCTGCTTTTTCTCAACACCAGATTAATTCTTGAGGGATTGGATTAGTTACTTCCAGAGCAGGTTGCTGTAAAGCAAGGCCACCCCTGGGTTCTGTTCCTTCTTCACTGCCCAGTTGAGCTTCAGTTTTCTACCCTGAGTTAAAGTAGTGTGAGGCACCTTCCAGGATCATGAGCTAAATAAACATCTTTTCTTTGGAAGCTACCTGGTTGCAGGTATTTTGTGATAGCCACAAATAATGGGCTATGCTGGTTTCCTTGTGCGTAGCCATCAATGTGGGTTCTTCCTTAACGGCACCTTCATGGATTGCCGCATGTATGCCAGTGTATACCCGGGATAGCAACACCTTCAGACTAACCCAGACATGCATTTATATTAGGGTGCTCAAAGAGGTCTAGACCCTGAGTTCTTGAATTAAAGGTAAAACTCAGGAAACACATTTTTTAATGGTCAGAACCCTTTCTTAATCCAGATCCTGCCCTGGCCCTCCCTCATTTTGAGACAAGGTCTCACTAAGATCCCCACATTGGGCTTGAACATGTGATCTTCCTGCTTCATTCTCCCCAAATGCTGGGATTACAAGAACCTGCCACCACGTGTGAATTCACTGCTCTCTTTAAGTGATGTTACTGACTTGCCCGGGGAATCTGAGGCCTGCCTGTATACCAGAACCACGCCCTTTTAAAGACGAGCTTGAGGATTTTCAGGAAGAAGTATTTGAGCACTATCTTGGAAAGAGAGCATAAGTGTGGATTGTGGATGTTGTGGGTGATGAGCTGCATGACCTGAGGGAGCAGTCCAAACTCACTCAGGTTTGGTCTGAAGTACAAAGGTAAGAACAGGAATACTTCCTGTCTTCTCTCATGGACTTAGATAAACCTGATGCATTAATACCTTTTAAATTACAAAGTGTAGGTTGAATATAACTTGGAATTATCAAGCAGAGCCTTGGATAATAAACTGGAAAATGTGAGCTACTTCCAAAGAATGTCAGGACGTTCTGTGGAACCTGGTGCCAAATATTTTAACCGACTTAATCCACTTGGAACAAGAGAATATTTCAGACCATGGCATTTAAAAGCTTATTAAACCATTCCCAGATTAGCCTTTGTGTCCTTTACAAACGAGTTCTTTATCTTCACTGTTGCCCATGAAAGTTAGAGAAGGGGTTTCTTGGGCACCTATGGAATAGGTTTCATCACCCTAGTCTGAATCTGCTCTTGGGTATATAGGCCATTGTCCAGAGAATGCCTAGTGTGGTGAAGGCTCTCCTGCCAGGAAGAGACCGGTGCTGGGAATCCAACACAGTTTGTATGAAACTTCCTGACACTACCTGATTTCTCAGGCAGCTTTCCTTCTGTTTTTTTCCCTTCATCCTGGCCCTGTTCCGGATTTTCCATCTATTCCTGGAATAAGCAGACTACATTTATCCATCTGTACGTTCTCACAATTTCCAGTGACCCTAATGGGAATTTCATACAGCCAGGATGACAGCAATTTATTATGTTTTTAGTATTATGATTACTTGGACGCCTATTTTTAGTATCCAGGTGAAACATTTTTATAGCACTCCATTAGCGCCTTGCTTTCCTACATTCGTTTCAGCTATCCAAGCTGAATTATACAGTATGCTCTTATTCAGTTGCATCCCTTTGGATTCTAAGCATGGGAGCATTGATTTTACCACACCTAAGAAAGGGGTGCAGGGAGGCAGGATGACCTGTTCAGGGCATCACAGATACTCCTTAGGGCTGGAAACCAGGCGTTAGACTCTCAGACCACTGTCCTTTAAAAGATGCCATGATTCTTTGAGGAACAAAAGTGAATTTCTCTACTAATCAAATTCCTTAATAATTACATAAAGTTATTTTGGAGAGATAGGTTTTCCTTAGAGCTGAAGGGTGTATAATCTTTGGATTGCCCAAAATATAATGTTTGACCGTTTTGGGGTCAGTGCCTAAAATAGAGAGCCCAACACTACCTTCGTAAGCAGAGATGAAACTTGTGCTCTTTGTGGTTTCCTGGTAACTGGCAATGCCTTTTCCTGACTAATCCAGCTGGTCTGTTGTCCTGCGTCGGACACACTGTACTGTGCTATAGGCGGAGTTGGCGTGGGGTAGAAGGCCCACAGGACCTGTGCCTGAGCCTGGGGCCTTCTTTCCTGGAGAAGGCTGCTAGGCTGGCAGACCTTTCTGTCCTCTTCTCGCATGATTTTTAGTTCAATGGGTTAGGGCTCTAGCCCCCATCTGCTAAGTGGTGCATAATGGGAGTTTGAAACAGGCTTCTCTCCAGGAGTTCTCTAGAATTTTCTACAGAGCAGCCAAATGTCCTGCGGATTGTCAGCAGCATTAAAAGCATTATATTTTTTTCCATCCATAACATACGAGGGCACAGGCACCTCCTTGACAGCTTGAACTTGTCAGCAGAGTTTGTCACAGGGTTGATGGATCATTCTTCACCATTTTAAGAATTTATGTTAGGTTGGGTACGATTTCATTGTTGCTTTGGTTCAAATTCTGATTCCAAGTTAAACATCCAAGAGAATTAAGTTCCATGTGTAGCCTTAGTCATCATCTGTAAAAAAGAAATAGTGCCTGCCTCAGAGTGGTTTGGGAATTAAATTAGAGAATGTATGTGGGGAACTTATCAGATGATAGATGGGAAACTGTCAGTTTGTGGTAGTTGATTTTTCCTGTCACATTCATCATCATCATCATCATTAGTTGCCACTAAGTCTACCAGTGTCATCTTGAAAAACGAATGCCAGCCTTCTCATCTCTCAAGTATGTTAAATGTGAAAGCTGTTCTCATGTTTCCCATTTCTAAAAATTATCTCAAAATGTAAAAAGCCACCACATGATCCTTGCTAATATGCACCAGAATACACCATTCAGTTTAGCATCTTCCTCAGGCTTGGCAAAGGGCACATGTGAATGCTCAAGCTACCTTCTGGGACTGGCAGTCACTGGGTTGGGCTCACTCTGACCTTCCCCTTGACTCACCCCCTGACTTGAGCAATCACATGGTCTACAGCAATCTCTTGTAGATGGAATAAATACATCCAGGCTGCCACCTCCACAACTTACTAGACCGCTATGGGAATTATGAGTTAGTGTTTCTGAAATGGGTGGCTGGAATGAGCCACACAAGCCTAGGGGGCTTATCTGGTGTAATGGGTATCACATTAGACAGTGTCTTTGGTGTGATCATGATGGCTTTTCAAGTACCATAAATGTATCCAGATATTTCCATGGACAGTAAAGTAAGAATTCCTTTCTCTCTGCCTGGCCCTTATACCTTTTGGCATTATATGTGATTCACTTGCCTTCAATGAGATAGTAAGAAACTGTAACATCATAAGAAAACATAAGAAAAGATCCCTTAATACTTGCTCATCCCCTGCAAGATGCAATCATCTTTTCTTCGCCTTTTGAAAGCTGTCCTAAGTATTTCCTCTGCTGACAGAAGAGCAGTGGCTGTAAAAATAATCTCAAAATTTTTGCCATTGAGTATATTATAATGATAGTTCAAAAAAACTTCCCAAGAGAGTTCTGAAATACCCTTCTGTGTCCATGTATGAGGGTTTTCATCAGAAGGCTGTCCTGAAAAATTGTCAAAAATCAAATTGCATATTCTCATTTTGTGTGAATTATGGTTTTATTTTATTATGAAAGCCATCTTATACAACATGTATTTAGAATTAGTATGAGTGGTGTTGACTTCATTTCAAATCCATTATCAAGTCTACTCTTTTTTTAACTTTTAGTGAGTTTTTACTTTGGAGACAAACCCTAAATACTCAACTCATCATCCACCCTTAATATTTATCAACGTGTGCAGCCTCTTCTCCCCACCTTTGTAGCATGGGGTAATTTTAAACATGCCTCATCATACTGTTTCATTTGAAAGCATCTCTAAGAGAGAAGGAGTCTTATCTTTAAATATATGTAAATAGAATTACTTTCTTTGTGTATCTATTGTGCTCCAATTTCTCCATCTGGCTCAAGAATGAATATTTTGTTTTATAATTCACATACTCGAATTAGAATCCAGATAAGATATGCCCATTGCATTTGGCTACTCTTTCTCTCCTGGATGTCTGGATCCTCAGTCCTTAAACATTTTAGTTGTAAAGCTCTTTGACTTATCCGATGGAGTGTCCCAGGGTCTGGAGACAGCAGTGGCCTCCTGTTACTCCATTCAGCACATGCAGGAAATCCATGGGGTAGAAGCCTGATGGAGAGGGCAGTCTCGCGTTTGTTTTGTTTCTATCTGGACAGACTGCTTCACATGAGATGCCTGTGCTGACTGCTGCTGCTCATCGAGGGGCACGAAAGGACTGGTTGCCCTTCCGTGCGGGATGTTAAGATGGAACTGTGAATGGTCAGCCTGGCCCAGCATATAGGACTCCCCACAAGCCTCTTCCCTATTGCCTTCTGCAGCCATCTCTGACTCTCTCACCCAACAATTGATCAGTACATCAATGTTTCAACATTCAGAACCTTTAATATGTAACTCAGACTGGACGATTTCTTTAAAATATTCATTAAAGATACTTAAATATTCATTTTTAGGTGAAAATGATTGTGCAGTTCAAAAGGCCTTTGACATTTTTGTGTAGGGAATACATACTTTCCAGGATGTTAACTAGAAAAATAAGAAAAATTGTGAAGGAGACAAGTATGAGAACTGACAAAGAGTTAGCTTGTTTTCTGTCTTTTAATATCTCTGACTAAGAAATTGTGTCCTACTTGTGTTTTATTTTTTGCAGTACTGTATGTAGATTTAACCCAGGGCCATGGACATAATAGGCCAGGTTCCTGCCACTGAGCTAGGGCCCTAGCACCTTTTAAATTTCACTTTGAGACAAGACTGGAGTTTCCCTGGTTGGCCTGGAACTTGGAATCCTCCTCCCTCAGACTGCCGTGAAGCTATAATTATGTATGCACCACCATGGCCAGGTCTAAGAGGTTTGGGAGCTGTTTGTTTGTTTTAATCGCAAGTAATTTTAAAGCATTTTTCTTTCCTAAAGGACTAACAACTCTAGAAAACTTAAAGTAATTCATGTTCCTTTTGGTAATAACATAAAAAAAGTCAGCAATTCAATATGGAAACACCCCTTGAAAGAAAGCATATTGCTGTTCTGTCTTGCAGAGCAGGAATGCCCTGGCTGCTTCTACTCCTTTTGCATCTTAGTCACATTTCTTGTCAACTTCATACCTCTTTCATCTAAAAAGATTCTTGCTTTTTTCTTGTTTCATTACAAGTCCATCTGATTCTGGAATTGAATTCGGTAGTTTTAGTCATGAGCCCAGCAGTCTCCTGGAATATATGATGCACTGCAAGACCCCAGAACATTACTCATCTTAGGAATGTGTAATCAGACATTCATTTGGGAGTTAGTGTGAAGATTTTAAAAGTGTACCTAGGTTTCTGGGTTTTACATATCATCCCACTCCACTTTTTATGTGGAATAACCTTCATCAGAATCGTTTCAGGAAATGAGAAAAGTAGGATATGGCTGTGAGTCAGCCATGGAAAACTACAGCATGGAATGAATTAGTCAGAAGAAGCGTCTCAGTGGCCAGCTTGAGCTGTGAGCTATCAGGAAGTGGCGTGACTTTCCATGATTTTATGTACTGTAAATCATGTAGCATCATGCTTCAGACACCTGGACTCTTTTTTTTTTTTAAGATAAAATTGACAGATGCCAATGGAGTAAAAAGTACCAACGCCCTTTCAGTAGTTGCTCGTCCTTGCCGTGAGTTCTTAATTCTCACTGCACTGGGGACAGGGACATTTAGCTGAAAGTCCGTTGAGACTAGTAGGTTAAGTTTGAGCAGTGGAGCAACTGGCATTGAAGTTGCTGCTGCAGAGAAATAGCATCTTTCTCTTTGCTCTGCGTTTTTCTCTCACCTTTGGTCTGTTACACAGCTGCAGCATTTGTGGTCTGGAAGAGAATTGCTTCTGCTTATATCCTGCAAGTTTTAGAAGGGTAGTCTGGAATTAGGGTAAGGCAGTCATGTTCTAGCCTTCTCATCCTGTTAATGAGGTGAATTAAAAGTTTGACTCATTTGAAATTCATAAAACTCATCTCTAGGGGAAAATGCTGGGAATATAGTCAACCACTAAAACTGCTCATGAAGGAAAATAAGTTTATTACTGTATTGGTAACAAGTCAGTTAACATTTGATCAAATCAGTCTCTTTCCTGTCTTTTTAATGATGGGTAGCTACATAATAAGTTAAATAAGTTTAACTCAGGTGTGTGTGTGTGTGTGCATGATTTCTTTGATTTAACGAGCATGTCTAGTATAACAGTTAAGAGTGAAGCCTGTGTGTGAGTAATTACATTCCTGTTGAACACTGATGGAATCTCCATTGATTCTGAAGCCCTTGGCAACCTGGTAAACGTTTTCTCTGGAAAATATCCTGTAAAGCACATGTGGTAACCTGGCAAGCTTCTGGCAGGGAGTTACTGGTCCAGGAGTTACCCACGGATGCCTTCGTGTTCCATCACATGGTGTCACTTAGGAATCAGATGGTAACAATCACATGTTCTTCCTCCATCTCTATCCCAGCCCAACACTTTCAGACTTCAGTGTGCACAGGAGATCCCCAGGACCTTGTAAAATGCAGGTGTAACTTCCGTACCTTTCAGGTAGGACCCAAGGGTGTCTGTATCTAGACAGCTCATAGGTGCTGATTCAGTGACTGTATGTAGACTGTGGACTGACTGGCACATAGCCAGACCCTAAAGGGTGTCATGGCTTAGTATCAATACAAATCTATCTGGTCTGTGTTTCAGACCTCCAATTTCCTTATGTTACATTAACACTCTCCCCGCTGGACTCCCAACTGTCCAGGACAGAGCAGAACCATAATAAGGACATAGTGTTTGACCTCAGCTGGGAAGATGAGAAGGACTTTGACCTTGTATTCTAAACTGAGCTTCCCCTGAGGCTGCACCAAAGGCTAACAAAGAGATGGTAATTCCTTTCTCTGTTGACTGGACTCTTCCTTAGTGAGGAACGATTCTGAACTATGGGGTCATCCAAGTCTTCTCATGAAACCCACAAGTCCTGCTCTGAAGTCTTTATTGCACAGTGCTCACCCACTTGCCTTCCTCCTCCATCATGGAGGGTCTGGCAAGTTCCAGGGAACAAGAGGGGATTTCACCATTAGTGGCAGGGGCAAAATGGTAGGAGTTCAAAGAGGGAAAATGCAAGTTATAAGCTTCTTTATACTCTGACTTAAAGGGGAAATCAAGAGTGTTCACCAGCCTAACAGCAGCCAGGTGTTGATTTAAGAATTACCCATTGTCAGAATGTGAGTTTTTGACTAGGGGTAGACATTCTTAAACCACAGGGAGTCCCTTGGTAGTTGTACTGG